>JAEIIJ010017881.1:0-50033 GCA_018904815.1 Drosophila ogumai | reverse complement strand
CTATTTAATTTATATCAAATTTGGATGCAAATTAAGTTATTGAAATACGAATTGCCATCTCTCTCTCTTAAGCTACAAATCTGTATAGTTGCAAGCTAATAATAATTGTTTAGGCTATTATTATGAGACTTTACAGATTTTAAGACTTTAATTTAGACTTTACTAAATCGTATCTCAAATCAATTTAGGAATTCCTAAAAAAAAGAATAATAAAATGCATAAAAAAATAATATATTCCCAATGAATGAATGAATTTTTTGACTGAACCAACCCCTGAACCAGGGAAGTCCTTGCCAAGGACATTCCACCCCCGTGACGCACACGAGCGCCACCTTTTATGTGAACAATGACGCCGAGTGTGTCGCCATCAGGTTGCAGTCCTGACTGAAAGCTGTCAAAAGCTCAAAGGAAAAAGGACATTCCCGACACAATCAGAGTTTTAAACTTACACAGTGCTGAGCCGCCGCCGCCGCCTCCTGATCCTGTTCCTGCCCCCGATGAGGCTCCTCCTGCTCCAGTTGCATTGCTGCTGCTGCTGCTCTTGCTGCCACTGATCCTGCCCTGCTGATGGTCGCTGGCCGAGGACGAGGAGGAGGGCACCGCGGCATGCGAGGATGTGGTGGCGCAGTCCAGCGAGGATTTATCTGCAAGACAAAAAGGAAGAGCAGACAAAAGGATACTTTAATTGCCAGGCAGCGCAAATTTGCACACTCAGCACGGCACGCTTCGCCTTTTGCCACGGAACGGAAGCGAGAAAAAAAGTGAAAATAAACGGAAGCCAAGGAAGGCTAGGAGAGAGCAGGACTCATAAATCTCGGCATAGATAATTGTCATCACAACTAGCTGCTGCTGGTTTATTTATTGCTGGAATTATGGTTTTCATATCGCCGCCGCACCCTCGCCCCGAAACGTCACGCAACGTCGCTCTCGCCCAGAGATTCCCATCCCCCCCTTTGACAGATCCTGTGAACCGCAAAGGATATAATCGCGAGGGTTGTCACCACCAGCTATGGCAGAGAGATGTTTAATTGCCGTAAATCTTTGTTTGATGTAAACAACAATAAGCCAGAGCGAAAAAATCCATGAGGAATTGAGGAATTTGCTACGCTTTCAATTGAAATGTCAAGCCGGATGCGATACGAGTCCAGGATAATGATAGCCATGAAGATGATGGCTTTGAGCTTCGGTTCCCAGCGAGTGTGTCATAATTATACTTTACCATTCTGTGAGAAATTAAATTGTATATTATTTAGCTGACTTTAAGGATAGAACTTTCCAAAGTTTGTTGATATGCTGCTTAATAAAAAATTTAAATATTCCTTCTAGAGTTTTTTAAATTAAATTTAAAATTGAAAAAATACAAAGAAATCTCTTTGACAAAAATAATAATAAAGTCCCCGTCTAAAGAATTAAATTAAAATCCAAATCACTTACAAAAATTCCTATTTTCCTTACAACTTTCGACGTTCCTAAGAGTATATTTAATATCTACAGCTTCTCCTTGACTTGGCTGCAAAGTGTAATTATTTTTTATGCGCCTGCCTCTGTGAGCCAAACGTCTTTTGAGCAAAAAATAATGAGTTACGCATGACAAAATCTTTTCATGGCAGGGCAGAAGCGGCAAAAACTCAGCTACGGCTTGACAGCAGCCGCAGAAGGAGACAGACAGAGACGGAGGCAGGATAAAAAGGATTCATTTCATATTTGCTTGAGCGCGCGCCGAGAGATGAGATGAGAAAAGACGAACCAAGAGAGGAGGCGGCCATTTTGTGTCTAGCAATCTTTGTGAGGGAAGAACTTCAGAACTTGTCGCCTGGGAAGGACTTTATAGCAAGGATAATGTGGCTAAATCTGCGATTAAAGTGAAACGAGATACGGCAGGCTTAAGGAAGAATTTTATTATTCAATTTTGAGCCAAGAATTGCTCGTCCTTCGGCCAACTAACAGACAAGTCAGCCTTGTCTAATTGAAACTGAAGCAGAAACAGGACATAAATTTGCCAAAAAAAGAAAGACGCGAAAACAGAAAGGACTAAAGTTTTCTTATAGAAATAAATGGACATGGACAAGTTGACTGGAACGGAGGCGGCATAACAAACTCTCGCCAGGCACGCGATGAAATTGCTCGGTTTTTGATGTTTCTATCAAAAGCTGGCAGGGACCGCCGCAAACAGTCAACAGTAGTAGCAGCTTCGGGCCACATTATAAGCCACATCCTGGCTGGCCCCGGCTTAAATTGATAAATATGTAACCGAAACAAAAGCAAAAATGGCTAAAAGGAAAAAATATTCAGAAGCGGACCCCGGAGAGACCTCAGCGTTTATATGGATAATTCAATTTAAATTTTTTGCCCAATCTTTTGCCCTTTTTTTGTTTTATTTGTTGTGTTAGTACAACCAGCAGAATTATGTACATGGCTGGTCGCGGTTTTTGGCCGTTGCTTTGGCCATTAAATGTTACGGGTTCGGACATATTTGGCGGTCTGTGGGAGGCGGTGGCCATTGGCCAACATATGCTGCTTGGATGTGTTTAAATAAATACGCGAAATTTGCCACTTTTGTGGCACAACATTTTCGGCTGTCGGGGTTTGTTTTCTCTTGTTTTTTTTTCCTATATTCCCAACCGCTCTGGATTCGTTTTGCCTTGGCCGGAAGCGCAGGATTTGTTTTTCCGCCATTTCGTTGACATTTTTGTGCTAGACAATTGCGAGAAGGTCAGTGGGTTGGTTGGTGCACTAAAGAATATGTTTTTGCTTATAAATTAAACGAAAGAAATATATACAAATATATAATATATAAAAGAATCAGGATATTTATTTGAAATTATTTAAACAATAATATTGGTTTCATAATTTATAAAATTTTTTACCAGTTCCGCAACATTTTCACCTGTTTTAACTATGTTTTGTTTGTTTATAATTCAATGAAAATTCAAAAAATTTTAAAGATAAATTTATTAATATGTATCAAAGTTTTTTTTTTAAGTTAAAGCATCCTTAATCATTTCAAACATTTTTTGAATAAAAATTTACTGAACGAACTTTATTTTATTTGAAAAATTAAACAGAAAAAACAAACAAAAATTAAACAAAAAAAAGTAAGAACTTCATCGATAAAGAAAATAATAAAAGTTACTTTTGACTTCGATGTTATATATATTTTTCCTTTAAAAGAATCCCTAATTTTATTTTACTATTTAAAATATATTATGCGTTGATCTGTGTTTTAGCTTATCTATTTATTTACTAAATAATTAAATAAATAATAATAAACCTTTCGTTAAAATGTACTTTGTTGCACTAAATCCTTTGCAAGTTGATCTTTGCATTTTAAAATGCAAAACAAATTAAAGAACTTCCTCTAGCTTATTAAGACTTCTTCCTTTTAGAATCTAATTTTATATTATATAGTTCATTATATTTTTAATAATTATTCCTTTGCTTACCTGCTCGAACTTTGTGCTCCACATGAGAAGTGCTTGATGCTGCCAGCGATGTTAGCGCTGGAGCAGCACTCACTGCATCCAGGCTGCCGGATGCCACTTGCCCGGCGCTGGACGTGATGACGCCGTGCTGAGTGCCGGCGGGTGAACAGCCGGCGGCTGCAGGATGCAGAGTGTCCAGGCGATGTCGCTGGACGCCGCTCCCGCTGCCAAGGCCACCGACGCCGCTGCTACTGCTGCTGCTGCCCAGGACACCGGCCGTGCTGCTGCTGACCGCATTGTAGTTAAGCACACCGGCCACGCCCACCCCAACACCAACCCCAACGTTGGGATTGTGCGGGAGACCGAGGCAGTTGCCGGCCCCATTCCCGGTCTGAACGGGCAGGGTGTCAAGGGTGTCCGTTAAGCGCTGGCTGGAGTAAATGTCACTGCGATGGGAAGAGATATTCAAAATCTAAAATTTTCAATTTAAATGATTATTCTGCTCACCTGAAGGCGCTGGTGGCCCCAAAGAAACTGCTGCGATCCTGCAGAGCCGCCTTGGCCTTCTCCACACTTTGCTTTAGCTGCTCAAAGGTGGACTGATGGAAGCGGTATGAAGTCCAGTCTGGCGAGCACTGGCCAAGGGTCAGGCAGTCCTCCGTCTTCACCTGGGCGAGAGTGGGCGGCGAGACTCGCTTCAGGTCCAGCGCCGTCTGATACGAACAGGAGTTCTCGTACATGGCGCACGCCTGGGGAGCCTCGATGGCTGGCTGTTGGCTGAACAAGGGATTCCACTTGACTCTGTCGGGTGGAGACGATAAATAATAATATTATGAATTAGTTGAGGTAAAAAAAACAATGCAAGAAACAGATGTGAAACTTAGAAATTAATTTATTTAACCACTTAAATAATAAGGTTTCTAAGCAATTTCTTATGAATTAGCTTATAAAATATATTAATGGTAAATAGTGATGGGTAATATATGATACTGATAATAAATTTATATTTAAACGAATAATTTTTAACTAATATAAAAAAGAATATTTTAGGATTATGCAGTTAAAACAAAACTAACTATATTTCAGGACTTTTCTTTAAAACTCTAGAATATATTTTCAAAATAAGTGTACCAATTGTATACTCCATATATTATGTTTGTATCTCATTTCTATCAAACTTTCAATATATTTAAAAAATAAATTTCCACTAAAACCCATTTTAAAATAAATATTTTCTTAGTTTAGACCTATTTCAATCAACTTAAAGCCCCCTTAAGCCAAAAATACCAACATTACCTTTAGTTTTAATTACTTTAAAGAATTCCAAACAACATTCCATCACTCACCTCATTGCAAATTACAGAACTAGATACTCATAAATCATAACGCCAGTAGCCCCACAATTAAAGACTGCAATTTTAAACTATTTAGCCTCTGGTTGGGGCCAAAGAAACGCTCTAATTGCCGCAGCTCCAACACGTTAGGCGAGTTTCCAATCCTCCCCTGGGCCTGGCATAATTAATAGTGGCTGCTCGAAACTGTGGAGCTCCCTTAGATATAAGCACGACGTGCATAATTATCTGGCTTGTTATTTATTGTGGGTACAGTCCCGGCTCTTGGACTGGGCCAACGTTGCGTATGAGCGACGAGCTGTGCGTGGGTGGCGGCCATTTGAGCGTGTCGGCTCTCCAAATGTCCAACGGACCATTGTTCTGCCGGTTCTGGTGGTTCTGCTGTTTGTGCCTTTCCCTTTTCGGCCAGACTGCCAGTTAGCAGCAAACACAGGGCCCAGGGCATGCAAATTTTTGCACTCTGCCCTCGTCGGAAGTTGCTGGATTTTGATTTATGCCAACGAAATTTATGCCACACACACAACGTGCGACTTCTCCTGTCTCCGGGCTTTAAGGTTCTCCCCCAAAAAAATGGAGAAATCGAAACAGATATGGCTTTAATGCTATCAGATCGGTGGCATCTATACAGAACATCATCAACTCTGTGCGTTGTCAGACATTATAAACGGCCTGCACACGCCTCATTTATTATTTATTATTTTGTAACAGGACTCTCTCGCCGCCGAAGAAGGACCTTCTTCTCGTTTGCATGTAAGCAAATTTCCCCAACAAACAAACATTAGCAGGCGACAGGCAGACATTTGCGTTCTCTCCGGTTTTTGTGCTGCAAACTTATCACAATCGCGACGAGCGTTGAACGCGCGCACACCGGAAATACGAGCGGGATGCCAGGAAGTCGGTCTGCAGATGGGCCCGAGTACCCAAAACGCGTGCTGATGCCATTCTGGTCTTCGACAGCTGTTAATGGTGTAATCCCCCCGTATATCTTTTAATTAAGAGGCCGCACGTTTGCCTGCTCTTTAATGGTTTGTAAGATTTTTAATGCCTTTGGAATATTTCGATTTTTGAATGCTTTCGCTAGACGGCGGCCAATGGAACTGGTGAGCTGTTTAATTGCCGAGCTACTGGCTGATGATTCTGCACTGTTTGCTGTTTGCTGGCTTGTGCATATTTCCGTTCCACGTCTGCTAATTCGATTAGCAGAAAACATAAGCTGTGGGATTGCTCTGAGGGTGGGATTAATGCCTCCAATGAAACGAGCTTGTTTTGGAGGGGTGCAACTGTGGATTATTATCATTAGCCAGAAATTACGAATCGCATTACGAGGGATAATGCAAGACATGTAATCTTTAATTCATATAAGGATGCTAAGGAAAGAAGGTTCTATACTCGGTTTGCATATTTTGGGGATAAGTCGAGCTAAAAGGCTTATTTTGCTTAATTAAATAGGGCGCAAGTCTCTAATTCTCTCATTCTAAAATATTAATAAAGTCTGGTCGTACCGCTGTTTCTTTATAAACTGTAATAGAAAACATTCCAAACTAAAGAAATTTAAAAGTGGAACTTCAGACAGAATCAAATTTAAGGATTAAGTATGTACAACAAATAAAGTTATTTAATTTTCAAATTATAGCATCAACACTATTTTGGAATATTTTCTTACTTTGTCAAAGTCTAAATATTAAGATTAAAAAAAATATATACATATGTTAATCTTAGTTTTTTTATTCAATCGAAGTTTAAATATTTAAGTTAGTAAATTGTAAGTTAATTGAGTCATCTTGGCTGAAAGAAATTAGATGAAAATTAATTACTTTTCTTCTTAGAAAACTTGGAAAAAAATTTGAGTATTTTGTGGTAGTACAAGTCTTTAAATTTATTGCTTTAAGCTTAATTAAATAATCTGAAAGTCACTAGTTAAGATAGAATTCTTTTCTCAGTATTTCAGTATTTACTTCACTATTTCGTCCTGCAGCCTAATCATATAATTGTCATTGCGTGTTTAAATGCAAACTCACCTCAGGATTGTGCCTGTTTTTGTTATTAAGTTAATCCAAAAATGAGACTCCTTTTTCCTGCTGTTCCCTGGCTTAATCTTTATAGACTTCCGATAGACACCACTTGCGATCCTTGACACTTCACTTAGGTTTTTGAGATCGTTAATCACTCCACTCAAGTGCGTACAAATTGCAGGCCGGAAATGAAATTATTGTCAAAATGGCGACGGATATGCGACAAGTGAACGCGACAGCGACGCGCCACGCAAATAGGGGTTCCCTCAGGTGTGTGTGGAGCTCTGCAGTTCTGTAGTTCCGTAGTTCTGAAGCGGATATGCAAGGAAATTTGTCAGTGCAAGGACACCGCCAACTGGACACCGACGGCAGCGAAGGCAATGGTCTCGGTCTGGGACTCGGGCTTTGGTTCTGTTTCTGTTTCTGGCGCTGGCACCAGTTCCTTGGGCATTTCGCACAGGTGCATCAGGAAGAGGGAATTGGGGGAGCAACGAAAGCGGAACGAAAATGAAATCAAAAAGCGAAATTTCTATAATTTCCGCACAAAAATTTCCGCGACACACTGGCAGGACTACGAGGACGACGGCACATGCGGGTTTGTACGTTTGTGTGTGGGCTTTTCTTGTTTCCTTGTTTTCTTATTTATTTTTTTTTAGTTGCCACGCCCACATAGCCAGCAACAAGCTGGGCGTATGTGTCCAAGTCTTGCACCGATTCCACCGTGTGTGTTTGTCTGTGGGAACTTCCTCCTTTTGGGCCGTGTCCTGCTGCTGCTGCTGCTTCTGCTGTTTGTTTTTGTGCCTTTGTGACCCAAGAAAGGTCTCCCCGGGATATTGACGACGTGTGACCGACGAATCTAGACCGCAAAGTACCGCTATTATGTCGTCCGCGACGTGTTGCACTTGGTAGCGCGCACTCCAAGTTAATGTGGCGGCCAGATCATCCCGTCCGCCAGCACACGCTCAAAGATGGCGACACACTCCTCCCACAAGTACATATTGCTTGGTGGGCAGGAGTTGGGGTGTAGGATAGCAAGGATGTCACCCCAACGTTCCGTTCGTAGGACGCGCAGGCGCGCTCTCCGTGCCTAGCACCACCTCCATCCACTTGGCGCTGGCCTTTTATCTGCCACTGTCATCGGCTGCTGCTGCTGCTACTGCTACAGCTACTGCTGCTGCTCCGGCTCCTGCCTGCTCCTTCTCCTGCCTCTGCTCTTGGTGGGCGGAGCTTAAAAACATTCCCCTGTGGATGTGCTTGGGCATCATTAGTGCTGCCGTGGAGAGAAGACCCCATTTTGGGCGGAAGTGCGTATGAGCAATATTTTAACAATGGCGTTTAAAACAGTTAAAGAGCATGTGCCTCGGTGTGTGTGTGAGTGTGTGTGCCTGTGTGAGGCCATTAGGACCTTAGTTTTGCGGGCGCTTTAAGGCCCGCAGATAAGCGCTGGCACATAATAACGTTTTAATTTCGTGCAAAAGTAGCCACAAAAGGCGGCCCCAAGATCTCTGCCAAAAAGGATATAATTAACATGCCAGTGGCTGCTGGGGAAGCATTCATACATACACACATCCCCCTGCTCCTACCCGGCACATGTGTTAAATGGCTTTTAGATAAGCTGCTCTGCACGGTGACATGATTTAAGGTCGTGACTGGCACAGGATAATTTGCGATAAGCAGCAGGATTGACTTTTGGCTTGGTGATTAATTTACCAGCTTCACATTGGCAGGTGGGAATGCACACAAATCTAAGATAAAGCTAATGAGCTTGAGAGATTAAAGGTATTCCAAGGATTCACAATTTTTATAAGTATTTTAAGGATGCCTGTTAAATAATAACGTATTCTTATTTGTAAATATTTTTCACTTTATTATATCCTTATAAAACGAAAAAAGAAATCATAAATTTAACACAACTGAAACAATTTAAGGAACATTTCATCCTTTTAAAGGCTTAACGGCAGGAAAAAAGCTTCCCAAAAGCTGTACATCCTTGACAAGCTTTTAGTATAACAAGGAACCAGTTTTGAAGAAGCTCGCGGAAAAACTTCCCTTAAAAAAAACCCACAAAAATACAAAAATGATTCAATATTTTAATTGAACAAAACACACAATCGTACACTTATCACATTAAGTTTTGTCTGTCTCTAAGTCGGAAATACGTAGAAAGTCTTGGTTGGTTGCACTTGATCTCTGTAGCCAATGATAAAACTAATTACAAAAAAACGAACGAAAGTCATGTCTTGGAAATGTAGAAATGGAGCTATAAAAAAGGGCAGCGAGCGAAGCCTAAATGCGGCTCTTGGAGTTCGCCTTGACTTCAAATAGTTTGCGCACAAAGAAGACCTGCAAAGTAAGCAATAATTTAATACCAAGTAAAGCAGCGTTGACAGAATTCTCCTACCTGTATTGAGCATGTGATCAATATGACCACAATTTGGCTAATCGAGAAGGTTTGGATGTAGGCATTGTTGTCCAACAGCAGGGCATAGTCCCGCGACTCGCGGTGCCGGCTATGCGCCTGATATCCCATCATATCGTTGATGTTGCGCTCAACAGTGCCAATTGTGGCCTGAAAATAAATAGATTAACGTGAGTTGTTCCATGGGTGTGACCTAAAAAACCAGTTTAACCCACAGTGAAGTTTTGCATGTTGAGCTGCAGCTGTTCAATTTCCTTGGCGTACTTGTCCCAGGCATCGTACTTCACCACGGTGATGTAGATGTTGACCAGCTTGCCGGCGAAGCGGGAGAACTGGTTGTCAATGCACACCGAGTAGTAGCCGCCGGGTGAGACCTGGTCGGTGTAATCCGCGGTGGCCTGCCACTGATAGGGCTTCACCACCTCGTTGGCAGGATTGCGGACTGCAAAGCCAGCCATGCCATCGCCACCGCGGACCACCTGGAGAAGAGAAAGGTTTTCTTTAGTGAACTGTACCTGAACCTCCTGCAAACCCTCAACTCACGCTAAACGACACATAAAAGGTGGCTCCCGCCTGCACATACTGGTGATAGCAATCCTCCTTGCCAGCATCAATGTGGACCTGGAAAGGGAGAAAGAAGACCGCTGATTAGGTTTCATGTAGAGATTCCTTCATTCCCCGACACCCACCTTGTAATCCATGGCCACTGCGGGCAGGTTTTCATACCATGGCTGCTGTGCCTCTTGTGCCGTGGCCGTGTCTATGAGCAGACAACAACAAATCAGGGCAAGTGGAAGTATTAAATTTATCTGCTCTCTCTGCCACGTCGATTGCATTTTGGGGAATCTCGGTGCTGCCTGCTGTTGGTGTGTCTGGATGGGGATTATCGCGGGGGCGGCGGCCTTGTTGCGTTTTCCACTGCGCTCTCTGTCAGCTGAGGGGGAGGTATTGAAGCCGGTTAGCTTTCTATTTGCTAAACAAACATTAAGTCCACCAAACCAAATTCAATAAACAACCAACCTGTTGCGCTGCCAACCCTGTTCAAAAATTGCAATAAGTTGGCAGTCTCGCGAGTTTGGTATATTTTAAGACAGGGCTGCCAGAGCTCGTTAGAACCCCGTGGAAAGCAGGCGGTGTTTTTGAAAGAAAAATATTTAAATATTAAAAAATTTAAAATTATTAAATATTTTTTTTAAATTTGGGTCAATAAATAATTAATTTAAATAAATGTTTAAAAACAAGGTTTTACAATGCAATTTAATAATTTTTAAGATTTGTGTTAATCAATAAATCAATAGAAAATTGTATAATAATTACAAAATTAGGAAAATTAATTATAAATTATATTAAAAAATTTAATTTGTTAAATAGTATTAAAATTTAAACTATTATTCACACAGACCCCCTAAAAAATATAAATGCCTACGCCCTTCCCTTAAAATCAACTAATTTGAAAAAGGTGGCAGCTCTTGCAATTTAAAATCTTAATTTATTAGTGCTAATAAAAAAAGTGAAAACCACCTAAAATTAAGCTAATCTAAAGAGAATTTAAAATAACTTTTAGCTCTAGAAAAAAACCTCCCACACAATCCAGAGCTGCTTCTCATCCTCCTTATCACAACCCTCTCCAGCGCTGCCTTGTGATAACGCAATTAACATATGCTTGTGTTTTTGTTTGCGGCTTTTTTGCGATAATTTAAACAAACACAATTGCACACCAAGCCAAGTGTTGATTAACCTCTACGTGGTGTAGAGGGTCAGATAAAAACCAAGTGCACTTGGCACTCACCATTCATTCCACAGCTGCGCCCAAAGCCACCAAAACATGGTCAACATTACCGAGGATATTTTCGCCACCGGCGCCGTGGATCCATTCACCAAGAAGCAGGAGGACATCAAGCGCTTCACTCTGACCAATGGCAACGGTATGTCTGTCCAGTTGATCAGCCGCGGAGCCATCATCACAAGCATAAAGACACCGGACTCCCGCGGCCAAGTGGATGACGTGACCCTGGGTTTTGATGATCTGGCGGGCTATCAGAGCGAGCGGAATCCGTATTTTGGTGCCACCATTGGACGCGTATGCAATCGCATCGGCGGCGGACGCTTCGAGCTGGATGGCAAGGTGGTGGAGGTTTCCAAGAATCGGGACAACAAGTTCCAGCTGCACGGCGGCTTTGTGGGCTTCGACAAGGCCCACTGGCAGGTGGTGTCGGTACGGCAGGATGGCGTCACCCTCTCACACACCAATCCTGATGGACACGAGGGCTATCCTGGAACAGTGACGGCCACAGCTAGCTTCACCCTCAGCGAGGATAACTGCCTGCACGTCCGGATGACCGCTGAGAGTGACAAGCCGACGCCCGTGAATCTCACCAATCACTCGTACTTCAACCTGGCAGGCCACAAGGCCGGTGCCAACGGTCTCTACGAGCACATCATCGAAATCAATGCCTATGGGATCACCGAAACGGATAAGGACTCTATACCCACTGGCAAAATCACACCCGTGGAGGGGACATCCTTTGATCTGCGAGTGCCCAGCAATCTGGGAGAGCGTCTCAAGCAGCTGCAACCAGCCCGGGGATACGATGACAACTTTTGCGTCACATTCAGTCCGCCACAACCACTGGCCAAGGTGGCCAGGGCCACACATCCGCCCACAGGACGTTGGTTGGAGGTGGTGAGCAACCAGCCCGGCGTGCAGTTCTACACCTCCAACTTTATGCCGGACGTAGAGCGTGGCGAGACCCCGATTCCTGGCAAGGATGGGGCTCAGTATGCCAAGCATGGGGCCTTCTGTCTGGAGACCCAGAAGTTCCCGGACTCTGTGAACCACAGCAACTTTCCCACTACGATTCTAAGGCCGGGCGAGATCTACAACCACGAAGTAATTTACAAGTTTGGGGTCTGTCACTGAGTGGTGAGAAGCTTATCTGATCCATAAATATAATATATTTGTATGTATATCCGTTTAACGATAATAACCAATAAACCGAAGAGCACGCGGTCATAAAACCGATGCAATTAGTAGAGTTTTCACGCTATATATAGGCTTCAAGCCAAGGCGTAGGCCCTAAATCATTTAAAATGATCCTTCAGTTGGTTCTTCTCCTTCAAGTCGGTCTGGGTTTCAGCCAAGAAATCGGTTCACTGCGGATTATGAATGGAACTAGGGCCACGCTGAACCAGTTTCCCTATCAAGTGGGACTGCTATCCTTTTTTCAGGACAACATGGATGAACCTAGTCTCTGTGGGGGAGCTATCCTCAACGAGTTTTTTATACTAACAGCTGCACATTGCCTGCAGGATCCGACGTCGAAGCTGTAAGTAAATCTTATGAAATATATTTACGGTATTCAACTTTCTTTCTTACAGCTCCAAGGTCCTAGTCCAAGTGGGCAGCTTGTATGCTCCCGGGGATGAGAAGGCCATCACAGTTAAACCCATCAACACTCGTGTCCATAAGAATTTCAATCGTCAGACTGTGGAAAACGATCTGGGCCTGATCAAGTTGCCAAGGATGATCAAGTTCAATTGGTTAAGGCAACCCGTCAAGCTGCCCAAGAACCCGTTAAGGAAGTATACAGGTCGCCAGGCCGTCGTGGCTGGCTGGGGTCTGACCACTAAGCGGGAGCCCAGCAGTGTCCTTCAGTACCTCAATGTGACCATCATTTCGAACAATGAGTGCCAGAAGCAGTGGACCAAACAGCTCAATGGCACGGGAAAGAGGAAAGATATCTACAGCTCCTTTTTGTGCATTGATTCCAACGAGGGGCTGCCATGTCAAGGAGATTCCGGTGGTCCTCTTGTCCTGGCTGATGGCTCTAGGACCTTGGTGGGTGTTGTCTCGCATGGCTACGACTGGGCTTGCAAGATAAAAGTGCCAGATGTTTCCACAAGAGTTGGCCAGTTTGTAAAGTGGATAGAGATCAACATGCTAAGCATGTAGGAGCTTAGAGAAATAAAGTTATTCCAGGATATCTTTTCAAACGTGTGCTTTATTCTTATTACTTCATACAAACTTCCGTACACTGTCTCGTTATCCCTTCTCCGCTCGGTTCTCATAATATTCTCTTGTGGCTTTGCTAAATTTGTTATCATTTCTTTATGTTTTATGTTATTTTGTGACTTTGACGGTGTTGCATGTCGTTTAAACAATTTTATGTTTATGATAATGTTTACATGTTTCTCGTTTTGTGGGCTTTGTTTACGTGTGTAAATGTATTTTTGTGTGTGATTGTGTGTGGTTAATGTTGCTGATTATTTGCAATTCTTGCTCCTTCTCTTAATTTTCATCGCTATTTCTCGTAAATGCAGTTCTCAAAATGTACAAAAACCTAAATGGAAATGATACAATGAGTGTGAGTGAGATATACTTTGGTTCTTTCAACGATTCTTTTAGTATTTTTCCTATATGTACAAAAAGTGTTAACGAAATTCTGAAAAAGCTATACAATTTGTTAGTTTAACAAAGCGAATAAGTTGCTTAAGAAACTCGGCTGAATAAATTAGTTTTCTTATCGTTTTGTTTTTTTTTTACGGCTGCTTGAAGACTTCAGAAAAATTTGTTTATAACTAGCGTAAAATTTGTTCGTTATCTTTCGTTTAAATATATAAAAAATGCACATATTATCCGTAGTAAATAATAGATGTAAAGTAATTGTTAAATTGTTTTTCTCTTCTCAAGTTTTTCTTTTTTTGCTTTATTTCCGTTTGCTTGTAAAAATGATCAAGTAATTTACTATGCGTTCAACTAGTTTATTTTCATATTGAAATATATATGCTTTACATATATATATATATAGAATATATATATATAATTTGGTAACTTTCAATATTGCGTTTATCATTTGCCTATAAATCCATAGAGTTTCGTGTGTGACTTGTAACTATATGTTATCATAAATGTTATTTATTAATTATTTCCTGTTCCGAAAACCGAAATGGAATTTAGCGGCGTTTTGTTTACTTTTGGAAATACATAAATGATTCAAGAACAGATTTTCATTTTCCTTAGCTTGAAGAAGTGTAAATTTTGTATGCTTTCTTTTCGTTCGTATAAAATGTTGGTTGGGCTTTTGTTTTATTTTTTATTTCGTTTTTTTTTTTTTAACATACGCAAAATATATTTTGTATATTTTCCATGTCTCACTTAACTAGGGCTTTATGTATAAGGTATTATTATTATTTATTACTTTTGCTAAACTTTGCTTTTCTTTTGCTTTATGTTTAATTTTATGTTTTTCGTTTTTCCTTTTGTTGAAACAGTAACTTTCAGTCATCTTGTAATCATAATACATACATACATATATGCAATATTACATACGTACAATAATATTCTGGTTTCGTAATTTAAATTTGTTATGAGCGCCGCGTACAATGCATAAAAACGCATTCCCTTTCTTATATAGTGTGTCGTGTTCTCGTAATTTCACATCGTTTAGGTTTAGGTTTCGGTTTCGGTTTCCTCCATATCGATTGTATAAAAGCTAAAATGTTATCCGCTGCGTATGACAAAAAGTTACCTAGGCATGTAAGTATTTTTTTTTACCGATCGATCGGGCGATCCTAGAGATCCGATACAAAAAATCATCACTCGCCCCCTAATTTCCGGTTCGATTTCTCGTTCGAGTTTCATCTTGTTTTTGGCAGTTATCGTTTAGGTTTCCTTTTGACATGTTTTGTGGTTGCTGTTCTTGTTGCTGCTGCGATATCTATATACCGATATCGGCTGAATATCATTAACTTCACGTATGCTTATGTCGCTATCTTTAATTATGTATATGCTAAGCAACTAACATTGGACCATTTCCATTGCGCGACGCACTATATAAGAAAACTAGCTACTTGATTAATTTACCTTTATCCATATATATGCATATATTATATATATATATTATGTTATGCTCGTATTTATATATTTATATTCGTATTATAATGCAGTTACGTTGCGTTACGTTATTAAAAGAATTACGCCGGCAGCTGGGAGACTGCCAAAAGTAAAGGAAACCCATGGACACCCATCTCAGGCCCAGCCCAGCGGAAATATACTGTACAGCGAAAGCATCCACCTATCCAGGCAGCACCAACTAATGATCACCTGGTGCAGGTGCTGCCGCAGGCAGACCGTTACCGTCACTGCCGCCACCACCACGATCAGGACCAGGACAATGGCCACAAAAAGTCATCAGTCGCACTCGGGCCCCTCCGAGAAGTGACCCCGCACGTCCAGGGCGGAGGCCAGCTGAAAGATGATGTGCGACAGCGACGGATGCTCCAGCAGCTCGTTGGCCGGCAGTGGCGGTTCGCAGCGTGGCCGCATGTGTCGCCCCCGGAAGCCGCGGTGCAGGCGCAGGACCACATCACAGAAGACAAAGCGGAGGATCAGGGTGCGCAGGAAGTCGTCGCCAAAGAACTGGACATAGGAGGAGTCTAAAAGGATAACAAGGATAACATCAGAGATTCACAATAAACATACCCCCAAACTCACCTATAAATCCTATGCCCTGTTCGATCTCATCGATGCGACACCGGGTGACCAGGCGCGAGGCCTCCGTGATGAAGCGATCCACATAGGTCTGGCAGCGTTCCCAGTGATGGATGGGCACGTCGCCGACATTGCAGATGTAGCAGAGGGCGGTGAGCGGGGAGTGCAGGAACAATGTGAACAGCGACCCATGATGCTGGACATCAGCTGTGAAAAACAAAAAAATCTTTAGCATTTTATCTTTTAAAAGAAAGCGATAAGGATAATCTTACCCTGGAAAGCGGGAGGCACGTCCTGGGGCGACATGAGCACCACCAGCGGCTGGCCAAAATAGCGCGGTATGTGCTGAAAGACAAACGAGTTGTCCGAGTCGATGATGATGAACATGGGCCGGCGTGTAAAAGGATATAGGTCGCCGGGATAGAGGCAGTGATTCTCCTTGTACGACTTGCCGCGGCACGACAGCCCGCCGCCGTCTACGCTGTCCCGCTTCACGCTGGTGGCCAGGCCGCCCAGCTCATAACCAACTGGAAAGGCAAAATTCATTTATCAAGGATAAAGATAAAGAGTAACCCTGGTTACTCACAATCCTCGGGATGTTTGGTGGTAGAGAAGCAGCCGTCGGCCGACATGTACAAAAGCAGGGCACCGCCCAGCGGCAGTTCCTTGAAGCCGCTGGCCAGGAACACCAGCAGCTGGCTTATCGATGGCTTGTACAGCAGATACTTGTGGGGATTGTCTCGAAAGTGACGGCCATTCTCCATGTAGCCCTTGGAGCCGGGCACTCCGTATGGCGGTATCCGACTGGCCGCCGGACTCGCATCATGACCATGCAGGCCATGGGCCATGCTCAGCGGATTCGTGGCCGATTCCGTGGGCTCCCGTTCCAGCGTCTGCAGCATCCGGAACATGTCCATGGTCAGCTCGGAGAACTTGGCCTGCTCGCAGGCAGAGCCCACGATCAGGATCTCCTGCAGGCTGAGCGTCATGTGCGGCGAGCGCTCGCAGGGCGGCGTCGTTAGCGGCGACAACCTAGAACCGGAACCACTGGACACATCAGTCGAGGTAGTCGCACTCGTCCTCCGGCGAATGGCGGGGCCCGTGCTTTCACAGAAGAATTGAGAATGTGGCGCACTAATGAGGTGACAGGGGTTCGGGTGTCGGGGTGTAAGGGTGTCTTGGTGGGATCGGGGGTTTCAAATGATAATGAAATGATAATATTTTGTGGTGTGTATATGTCGGGTTGGGCCATTGAACTTTATATTAAATTATTTAGAAATTAAAAAAACGTATAATTTGGTAGTAAAAGAAATCCAAATTATTTTGAATTTATTTTAAAATTATATCTAAAACTTTGCTTCAACATTTTGCAGTGATTTTTGTTTTTAAATTTAATAATCAAATAAAAAATTATTTTTAAAATATTATTTTTCGAACAAGTATTAAATATCTTTCTTGATGTTTTTTTGATTAACTTTAATTGTACTTTTAAACCAACTATTTAATAATGTTTAATAAAGTTATGTAACAAAATAATTATGTATATTTTTAAATAACAAATTAATGGTTTCTTTGGCCCAACTCGGCTTGTGGTTGGATTTGTGGGTGTTCCGGGACAGAGAGTATGGGTAAAGTGCATGACAAAATGACAACGGTGAGTGTTTCTTTGGTGTTTCAAGTCTTCTGTGATAAGCACAACAAATGAACATAATCAACGGCAACGGAACTCAAGCAAAACTCGTATACCTACGCAAACAGAACAGGGCATATATATATATAGACAGGGGAGCCAAGGAAATCGTTATTGAATTGAAATCACTTTAAAAAGTGTTTTTAATTATGCAATGAAATGTTTTACATCTTTGAAATTAGTAATATATTTATTATAGCATTTTTTAAGACAACATATTAATAGTTTTAAGATTCCTTTGACACCCCTGATCGTACGTAGAAATATGCGGACAGAGAGAGGCCACTGCCCAGCACCCCACCAGCTGTCCAAACTCCTCCTTCGCCGACGAAAGCACGGGCTGAATACGCGAGTACGGCTGGAAGCTGTGCCAACGACTCACCTGTGCGACAATATGATGGGATTGGAATCGGCATGAAGTACGGCCACCGCCGCCTCTGCCTTGATGAAGCCCTTGATCTCCTCCAGCACCAGCGACCACTCCAAATGATCCTCCGGCTCGTAACTGCGGGGAAATCTGGGGATTAATACGGAATACATAAGTGGGGCTAACTAATTAGTTACGTGTTGGTGTACTCCTGTATTTGCTTCTCCAGCTCGGTGACCAGCTCGCGCACCAGCTTCATCTTCTTGAGCAGCAGGCAGACGACTATGAAGCGGGCATAGTATCGCAGCTTTTTCACCATCAGATCGGGCCGATCCTCCTTCGCAGCCCGCGAGTAGTAGGCCCTGCCTCTAATGGCCGCATAGAACTGATACGCCTCATTCAGGTAGTTCGTTTCGCTGGTTCTTAAGCTAAGGAAATATAAGGAATATAATTAATTTTTCATTAAGTAGATGCTTTGCTATACTCACTAATAGTGATAATAGAGCTGGCCAATTTTGCTCGCTATTTCGCCGATCTGCCAACGCTTTAGGCCATACTTGGAGTCGAGCACCATGCGATGTTGCTGCTGGAACTTCCACAACTTGGTGTAGACATCGAAGGTGCGACCGAAGTAAGCTTGCCACTGCCGATGGCCATACTGCGGCAGATCCCTGTGATTAATGCTAATATTAATTAGTTGCAACAATATTTTGGCAGCTGAGACCGACTCACCTCAGCCCGTTGAAGAGCTGCTTGGACTTCTCGAGCAGGTGGCAGAACTCCAAAACTAGCTTTCGATCCTGTTCTTCCGTGGATTCCATTTTCACCATGCCGTTCTTCTCAACCGCCACCGCAATGTGTTATGTCTGCGAATCGGATCTGCTGGAAATGGAGATTATGAAAGCGATTAATAGGGAGTTTATGGGGGAATTTTTAGAAATTAAAATCTATAAGCTGGGAAATCAGCTACAAAATGCAAAAGTGGTTTTAAAATCTGTCTAAAAGTATACTGTGATTCCAGTGTCGCGTACTTTTAAGCATTTTTCGAGGATATTACAAATCTCTAGTTATTTTTAAGACCAAGTAAGATATTTCTCCCTAAACAAACTAACTATAACCATGTTTCCGATATGTATCTACCCATCCGAATATCTATCTATCCATCTATCGGTGCACGTATCTATTGTAAACGAGAAGGAGGAGGCAGAGGAACAGGCGCTGACTGCCCACTTGAGATTCATTCAGTCGCTCGTTGAGCCATTGTCGATGTGGATAATATGGATAATGTGCATAATGACGATGATGATGTCAATGGGTTCGATGCTGATGCCGTAGCTTTGCTCACAATAAAATGAAATGCCTATGCGGCTTTTTTATCCTCTGGCAATGCATATTAAATATTTAATTTTTATGTTTCCCGAAAAAAAGAGCGAACGACAAAATACTGGAATTTCTGATTATGTTTGCTTTTCTAAGCGAATTTAAGATGCAAAGGCTGGTTTCCCGGTCGCGATTCCAATACGAATTCAATTAAAATTTCAATTTGGTAAAAACAATTATGTAGCCTTTTAAGTGCACACGGACAGATGGATGAGATGGCCCGGGATCCCCGGGATGAGAGAGATGAAATGGGATGAGACAATCGTTATACTGGGCTATGCATCAAAAGCTCAATTAATAACGCCCGACCAGGCGAACAGGCGACCAGGCGACTGGGCGAAATTGTTTGCACAAAAAAAAAAGAAAAAATAAAAAAGAAACAGAAACCACACACACGGGGGCCACAGTACGAGGAAAAACCCGGAAAATGTCGAGCAGGGCAGAGCGGAAAACAGAGTAAATGCACAAAAGGGTCGGCAGTGCAAATGGCGCCGCAGCGGCCACATTGATTTGGCTTTGGCCAAACTAGGTCGCCCCACAGAGCACAAAAACTTTCAATATGAGCTCATCAGGCAGCAGCCAGTAGCCAGTAGTTTGGTGCAGTGAAAAAAATATATAGAATGAATTTCCTTTTAAAAATTTGCATATTTTTAATCAGATTTAAATAAGGATATTTGTCGTCAAAAAGTATGCTTTAAAATGTTAAATACAAAGAAGACAAATTTAGTTCAAATTTGGTGCTTTTCAAAAGTTTTTAAAAATTTTAGGATAATTTAATAATTTATTTTAAATGTAAATTTAATTTATTTTACATATGCCAATATTTTTTTAAGGAGCTTATATAATTATATATTAATTTGTTTAATAAATGCGAAATATTCGTGAAAAATAAATACTTTTTTTTAAATAAAAGATAAGACTTCAAATCAATTAAAAAAAATTCTCAAAACTACCTATACTTTCTCTCTGTGCACCCTGAAATGGCAACAGGGGACAAAAGATGGTAGCTGAGCGATGGTGTAAATATAGTTTCCCTTTTTTTGGGCCGGGGAAGTGCTGCTGGGAAACTGCGTCAAATATGCGTCACCTCGGCGAGCGGCCAACCAACAAGTCGATTGGGGCACACACTGCTAGTAGGACACACATTTATGGCGCCCTAATCAAATTAAGCTTCCATTTAGCGCGTTGAAATTACATAATATGAAAATTACGCATACGCAGCGTTAACAAACAAGCGGCGAGTGGAGTGGAGGAGCCTCCACCGAATGGCGAAAGCAAAACAAAGCTGACTCACTCACTCACTCAGTCACTGAATGACAGACTGGCACTGGCACTGGCTGCTGCTGCTGCTGCTCCTGCTGCTGCTGACTTCATCATCGCCATCATCCTCGACAGAAGTTAACCAACATCATCAGCATGTCAACATGTGGAAGCCGGAAATGAAGAAACACAAATACTAAGCACAGTCGTTGCCACTGCGATGTTGCTCATTAACACCCTCCCTGCCTCCTGCTGTCTCGTCGTCCTGTTGGTCTTCCCCCTGAAAGTCCTTTGCCCCTCAGAACCCACACTGAGCGGAGTAGACAGGGCCATGCCGGGATGTAGTCCTGCCACCAGCAAAAGTGTCAAAGATGGTTGAAGAAAAACTATTAAAAATTAAGGAACAGAACTAAGCTACTTACAATTTAAAAGAAATATAAAAACTTTAAGAATTTAAAATCATTTTTAAGATGTCTTAAATATGAAATGATTTTATTTAGTTTGTATATTCAAAGTAAACTTATTTTTTATTAAAATTAGTTTTATTTTTCACCTCTTAGTAAATTTAAAAAGTCTCATTAATATAAAACAAAGTTTTTGTCTTTTTATACTCTCCTAAAGGACATTTTTGTCGCCTTGCCAAAGTCAGTCATAAAGCTAACGCGGCAAAGTTCTTCCCCTTTTTTTTTGTAAGCCCTGTTGCTTGTGTTGTTGTTGCGTGTGTGACAATATGTACAACAGCAGCAACAACAAGAAGAAAAACAGGAACCAGGAAAAAATAAAACACAAGCTACGGGAGCGAGTACAACTGTTGGTGGAAAATCCCAATCCCAGTCAAACAAAGCGTGCAAAAAATAAAAAAGGGAAAAAGCGGAGTATGCAACGCACTTTGCCGCTCATCGGCGAGTTTTCCAAGGGGAGCGAGGAGGCGGAAGCGGGCAGCAGACTCCCTTTTGACTGACTGCCAGTGCGTGCTCTGCGAGTGTGGGTGTATGTGTGTTTCAATGCCCGCCAGCACTCTTGCAACAACAGCAGCAACATCGCCAGCAACTGCAACACGAACAACAGCAACATTACACAGGGGAAAATTGTAACAAAATATACTATTCTTATTTTGAATGGATAAATATTAAACAGAATGTCAGAAGTGACATAGATATAGCTGTGGACTTTAAAAAATAAATAATCTATATTTAAATTAAATAAAAACCAAAAATGTGCCAATATTATTCATGAGATTGTTTGCTCAATCTTTTCCACCACAAATTTAAATTAAAAAAAAAATTAAAAGATGGTATATGTTTTTTAAGGGAAAAGAAAATTCATTCTAAAGGCAGTAAAGTTAAGTAAAGTTAAAAGCTGAAATAAAAACTTCAGCTTTATAAACCTTTAATACACGAACAATTAATTAACCTGTAAATCAGCCAAAAAGCTGCAGCTTATTATTATTTATAATCATTTAAATTTTCTCGAATTTTTGTGTATTAAATTATTATATATTTTTTCCCAGTGCCTCAACTATTCGCTGCTACTCCGCGCTCTTTGCTATTTGACAAAGCTGCACATTTTTTCCGTTTCGCTCCTTTTCTTTCTGAAAGTGGGAGTGTGTGTGGGTAAACAAGGAGTGAACTGTATGTGTGTGTGAGTGGAGTGTGTGTTTGGAGGTTGGGTGTGTAATCCTTCAAAGGCATTGTAGGCTACACATTTAATGACATTTTGACGCTGCTGCCAACGCTGATAATGATGTTGTCGTACATGCAACGTCCGCATCCGCAGCAAACTTCAAGTTGTCTGTCCCTCCCGAAAAAAAGTCCTTTTCCCCTCTTTTGCTCCAGTCCCCCTCCTTCCGCCCATCCAGTCATTAGGACTTATGAATTTCGGTTTAACAATTGAGCAGCCTGGCTGGAAAACTTTGGCACAGTTCAGCCTTCATAATTAATGGTGAAAAAAAAAAATGGAAGAAAATTCCACAACACTTTTACGTATATATAAAAACCAACTACTTGAGTGGGCCAACTTTACCCTAATGATACAGACAGACAGAGTCCGCTCCGGTCCGAAAGTTACAATTCTCATATCTCGCTGCAGACATCACACAGAGGCTGAGGCTGCTGCACAAAAACTTTGCCAGAACCAAAAAGCCAGCCGGATGCGAGTGACCAGCGTGAAACTTTTCCCTTGGCCTCAGGACATTTTTTCTTTTTTTTTTTCTGTTGTGAACTTCGTTCGACTGTCGCCCGGGGGCAATTTACATTTCACATTTAATTGGCAATTTCTATTTATCGAAATTGATCTCGCCCCCCGAAGTTGCCAAAAGGATGTTTGTATTTCAACACAGCATGCCGGCGAGTACACACAAAGAGGAAAACTGTGTGCGGATGGATAGTAGCAGCAGGAAAATTAAATTCATTCAAGGTACATGGGGCTTTATCTGTTCATATTTTAATTTTCTATATAAATGTCAAAGGGAAATTATTATTTATTTATTTTTTCTCCTTATTTACGAGCTGCAAATTTTAATATGGGCAGAGAATAAATATTAAATATTTTAACGGACATGGGAACCTGTGGAGTACAGTGCGAAAAATCTGTATTTTTTATAGAGTTTTTATTTTAGATATTTTTTCCTTTTTTTACACTAAGTTATTTCTTGTTTAATTGGTTTTAAGATGTATGTGACTCTTAATTTAAAAAACTGAATTTGTACTAAAAAGTTTCTGAATAAAAATTAAAAAAAAAAAACCCAAATTGTCACAAGGATATATGACGGACAAAACAGGAACAATTTGCACCTTTTTCCAGATGAAAAGACTGAAACGTCCTGGATAACTTAATTAATTTTAAATTCCATTTTTATCATGTTATTAGTTGTATTTATATCTAGTAAGGATAAGGGAAACAATAGGATACAAAATCGTAAAAAAATAGCGTCGTTATTTTAGGATAAAAAAAATCGTAAAAATGTGGTAGAAATATACTTTTATTTAAACCACAATTAAGGTCTTTTGGTCTGAATATTTCGTTTATCAAAAAAATAATAATAATAAACCAAGATCCTGTTAGAAGCAGGAAAAAATCTTTCAAAGATATTGTTTCTTTATGAAGAAAGTTTACATGTCTTATTAGTATCCTTGGTTAAATATTTTTTATGATGTATAAATTATATATATTCTATATTACTATTATTATTCCATATTCAATTAAAAACACACCTTATCATTGTTGTATCTGCTGCTGCTGCCACTAACAACAACAACAGAAACAGAAGCGGATACGGAAACAGCGAACTTGGTCGCAGTCACAGCCTCTGCTAGCAGTCGCTGCCCGCTGCTGCCGCTACCGCCACCGCTGCTGCCGCTGCTGCTGCTCCTGCTGCCGACGTCAACGTCGCCGTTGTAGGTAGTTGTTGTTGCCGCCGTGGTGCAATTAGATTAGCCGTCTTTGTTGCCGCCGCTGCCTCTGCCTCTGCCGCTGCTGCTGCTGCTGCTGCCTCTTCCACTGCAGACGTCGACGACGCCGTCTTAGCTTTGTTGCTGGCGCCTTGCACTTGACATATGTTTGCCGGATTCGCCCAGGATCAGGATCTGTATCTGGATCTTAGCCCCTATATCTACACGTCGAGCACTCCTTCACTTTTCACTCACTAGAAGACAGGCTTGGACGACTCTTCTTTTTTTTCTTTTTGCCGGTTTGCAACGGTTTGCCCACACACACGGATTTCACTGGGGATTGCGGATTCTCATTCTCTCTTCAATAATCACTGGGCGCTTTCTCAAATCCTTTGGGGGGATTTACACGGATCTCGAGAGCGTTACGTGCGGGGGGATAAAAGCGGGGAGCGGCTATTGTGAGTGGAGAACGCTGCGACCGTCGCGTTTGGCTGCACAGTATTGAATTTTTTCGCATTTACATTTTTAACGAGGAGGGTTGGGGGTTGGTATTGATTTTTTTCGCCACTTTGACAGTTGTATAGTGCCGGTGCTGGCCGCCAGAGGGTTTGCGCTGACAGTTGGCAATATTTGCGGGGGTTGAACAGCTGATGGGCCAAAAAGCCGTTACAACAGTACATTTTGAAGGGGGTTGAAAAGTTTATAAATATAACGGTAGGCGGCGACACTATTGAGTTTAAACAGCTGATTAGGCGTTCCAGAAATCTCCAAACTTTTAAAATCCTTTTTTGTTGATTAAGAATTTTTCAATCCTATAAAAATATGAAAAAATAAATTTGTTAAATACAAAATTATAGAAATAATAGAAAAATTATACAAACTTACAAAATAATGATCCCACAATTGTTTACATTCCGCTTTATCTTCTTTAATAAATTCAATATTTGGTTCTCTACTTTTTTGCATGGGTTTCACTACATGAACACATTTTTTTAGTTTTATTGCAATACATAAAGTACAATAACATTTACATTTTGCATTACATAAAAGCGCTTTAAATAATATTTGGTTTTTGGTTTGTTGCTTGATAAAATTGCGACTAAAATTGTTGCGGTTTTAAGTGCCTGCTCTTTCACTATCACAGTGAAATAAATTACATTGTTTTTTGGATACAGTATACCATAAATATATATATTTATATACGCTTATGTGTGTGCATATTCGTCATGTAAAACAATAGCTAGTGTTGCATGATAGGTAACCATATTATATGGCATATACAGACATATGTATATATGTATAATCCCCTAACTATCATTTAAGACGCCAGATTTTTCATTCATTTGGAATATGCGCGTGGCTTTTTTTCTCAGTCTTTCAATAAATCCAAATAATCCTAACGTCCGATATACGTTCTAGTTGCATCAGGTGTATATACCGCAAGTTTCCCTCATATATAAAGTAGCTACGAGAATAATTTTGGATCTTAGGGATATATGTAAATTAATTTGGAATCATCTACTCTTAGAAGTAACTTCTATTTTGGGTTCATTTTTGTGTATTGTCATGTGGTTTCTGGTTTTGCTAAATATTTACCTTACACGAAGGAACCTAGTGGTATATATACCTGATAAGTTAAGCTATGTGGTTTATCTTTAAAATTTGGCTTTGGTTACCATTGGAAAGTAATGTTCGATGTTTTGTGACGCGAATGGAGTTGAGCTAAGTAAATCGTTTTGGAGGATATTGGGGGTAGTTCGTAGATTCAATGAGTATAAAGTATATACATATAATAAAATAAAATTTCTTCTATTCTATTTCAGGGGCTCTGAAACTTTCGTAAACTTAGTATATATTTTAGTTCTTGAGTTAAAATTGCATAATAACAAAGTTTTAAAACTATTTATCATTATTTTCTTCACTTTTTGTAAATATTTTAAACTAAATATTTGTTTTAGAATATAAATTATAAGGTATATATAATTAAATTAAATTTGATCTATTCCCTAGTCTCTCAGGAGCTCTAAAGATTCCGTAAACTAAAAATATATTTTGATTCTTGAGTTAAAATTGCAGAACATTTAAATAACTAAGTTTGTAAATTTATTATTATTATTTTCTTTACTTTTCTATTCTTTTTTAACGTAATATTTTTTTATATTACAAAATATACAATATATTCTCAGCTTTATCAAAATTCCATTTAAAACAAGACTTTCTTTACTACAAATTTAGTTAGTATTAAATTCAGCTCTACTTTCCATTAAAATTTAATATTTTATATCCAAACCTTTCAATTTGTATACTCATTGAACCACTTAACCCCTAACATTCCCCCTTAAACTCTAGGAGCTGCATCCTCCCCTATTCTTAAGACGGTTTCTGGCCAAGATCTAGGCTTGTTTCCGGCCTAGACAAGTGTCACCTACAACCGCGTGGCCTCCGACACGGTCTGAACATCTCCTGCCCCGCCATGCACCTGCTGACTGGTCGTGGTGGTGGTGGAGGTGCCCACATCCGTGGTGGGACGCGGCAGGTGCGAGTAGTAGCCCATCTGGCAGGAGTTCTGGTGGGTCAGCTTCTGGCTCTGGCTGAGCTGGTACTGGGCCGCCTTAATGGCAGCCTGTTGCTGCGGCGTCAGGCAGTCGCAGGCGGCCAGCAGCTCCTCCGTGGACTTGGCTGTGATGGTCGTCGTCGTGGTGGTGGTCAGCTCGCCCACAAACTCGGTGGGCGGTGGTGCATAGTTCTCCACGTCGCCGTAAGTGGAGTATCTTCCGTAGGGATTTCTTCGTGGCATCGAGTGACGCTGCTGGGGAAGTTGCATCTTCACGGCCGGCTTGACGGCCACCGTGTCCAGGTAGCCATAGTTGAAATGATAGCCCGCCTTGGTGGCCAGATTGTCCCAGGACTTGGGCTTCTGGACGTAGGCTATGGTGTTGGGATAAATCTGCGAGGGCTGCATTTGTGCAGTGGCCACATGGTAGCCCTGATGATAACTCGCTTGTTGCTGCTGCTGCTGCTGTTGCTGCGGATGGTGATGATGGTGGTGGTGTCCTTGATGTGGCTGCCCCTGCTGAGGGACTTGCTGCTCGTAGGATTGCCTGGACTTGGTAGAGGGCTGCCGAGACTGACCTGGCTCGCTCTTGGGATCCCAGAACAAGGTATCCGTGCTGATAGAAGTGGTGTAGGAGGCGGAATCCCCTGGGGCGAATTCACTGGAAGTGCAGGAGTGTAGGCTGCAATGACTGGCCAGGCCTGAGGCCAAGTCGAAGTACCTGGAGCGAGTGCTGCCGGTTTGAGACTGCACCTGGCAGGGATTCTGCACCTGGTGCGTGACATAGTGATGGTGATGGGGCACTGCCTGCGATTGCTGTTGCTGCTGCTGCTGCTCGTGGCTGTGGTGATGATGATGATGATGGTGGTGGTGTTCGGATCCATTGGCATTCGGTGAGGCATGCGACTGGGACTTGGGCCTGACCCTCTGCTCTTTGCTCTCCGCCCGCTCTCGATCCCTTTCCCTATGCTTGTGCTTGTGCGTGTGCTCCTTGTGCTGGCGATGGCGTCGCCGCGTTGGCACACAATGGGTATCGCAGCACGGACTGGCCAGATCGTAGGCATCCAGGCTGACATTGTCGGGCGCCGGCAGAGCTGATTTCTCCGCTGATTTCCAGCGAAAGTGACCTAGGCAAGGATTGCACGAGTGGCCCACATGACAATGCTTCCCAGCTGACTTTTCCTTCTCCGACTTGGGTGGCTTGGCCGGCGGCTTATGCTTCTCGCAGGTGCGGGGAGGCGGAGCCGGTGGCTTCACTGATCCACCGCCGGTGGTGCTGTGGTATTGCGTGGGCGCCGTGTTCGTTGGTTGACTGACTGTATTCGTGTCCACCGATTCGGTTCGCTGCAAGATGTAACGCTGCTGTTGACCACTAAGCTGCGGCTGGTGGTCACTGCTGCTTCGCTGTAGGCCCAGGCCATCGATATAGTCCTCTGAACTGCCATGAGTGGGCCTTAGGACATATCGATAGGTGGGATCCAGGTAGTGGTAGGTGAGCATGAACTGGGCTGGCGGCGGTATGATGCCTGGATGTCCACCTACCGTCGCCGCAGCCTGTTGCCGTGCTGCCATGTTGGCCACATCCTCGGTGGACAGGGCGGGACGATAGAAGCCAGTGTCACCGCCGCCTCCCTCTGTAGGGGAAACACCTTCACCATCGCTGGGCGAGGTATTAGCAGTGGCCTTTTTACGCGCCGGCAAACTGTGCGTTTTCCACTTGCCCTCCAAGAGCTCCCGTTCTCGGAGATGAACCCTCTCCAGCTCGTTCATCTTCTGCTGCAGCATGCTTTGGAGTTGGATGTAGCGCATGTGGAGGTCCACCTGGGAGAAAAGTGGGAATTAGAGGAGCTGCTAAGATTAATCCTTAAGATACTTCACCTTTCTAACACAATCTTCAAAGAGCACCACCATCCGCATCCTGGTGTCGCACTGCTTGATAAAATCCACGATGGTCTTGTGGTCAGCCTTCTCCATGTCACTGCCATTGATGGACAGGATTACATCGCCCTCCCGCATCCCAGCTCTGTAAGCCGGCCCACCATACTCGACATAGTCCACATATGTGATCATCTCCAGCTCCTCGTCTCGCTTGTAGTGGATGCCATAACTCTGCAGGGTAAATCCATAAGAGTCGTTTTTCTTCTCCACAATAATGGTGCGTCGCCGTCGATCCTCGTCCGGCTTTGAGGCCAGGAAGCGCTCGGACTTGTAGCGCCCCAGGATGTGGGTGGAGCGGGAAAGCTGAAATAAAAGGATAAAAAGGGGACAGACGATGTAGTGCCGATTTGCGGTGAAAGTGAAGACTTGTATGCTAAACTATCGTTAGCACTTCCGGGTATTTACACGTCTGCGGAATGTGGCACACCGAATGGCCGGCAGGCAGGTGTGGTGCAGGTGCTGACGGTGGTTCAAACCATCAAAATGATGTTTGCCAAGCCCATGCCCAATCCCTCGTCCTCGCCGCTCTTCCTGCTTTTATTGAAAGCATTTCTATGAATACAGGATGAGGATGAAGCCCCCCAGCAGGCAGGCAACACTTTCGCTGCGGGAAAGCGGGAAAAGCAAACCAAACAAATTGTGCATAGACTTGGATATATACAGGTGCGGGGAAGATAATAGGACTGAAGGGAAAAGTTATACATTGTAAGAAATATTTGGCTGCTGTTCTGGCTGTCCTTATAGAAATATATATTTTAGTGAAGAGAAGATAATATTTGAATACCAATTTTAAGAACTTGGTTGTACAGATTATAGTTTTTCTTAATTTTCATCCTTTAAAAATAAATAACTATTGGAATAAACTAGTATTAATAGAAATATATTTCATCCCAAGATTACAATTAACTTTTAAGACGATACTATAAAATTAATTAATATAATATAATATTAATAATTATTTTCCTTAAAACCGTTTCTTTTTATTTATTTAACTAAAGACCACTGTTCTCATATTATTTGCAGGAGCTCAGATACAAAATATAAAATGTACGAAGCTCTGCTACAAAATATAAAATGCAGAAATAGACCTTACTGGTCTTTCATTAACGCCCTCATTGTGCGAAGCGTAATAAATGGCCTGAAAGGCTTTTGGATTTTGGACCACCCTCGGCTCCTGCGGCTATAATGCCATTGGCTCGGAAGCGCAAATTGTGTGGCATTATGTCGGTACCAAAAAAAAATAGTAGTTATTTAAAATGAAATTGCTAAGAGTTTCCAAATAGAAAAGCAGACGGAAAAATTACTAAATTAGAGACAAGTATTATAGTTGTAATTTCAGGATGTTAAGTGAAATTAAAACAAGATTAAAATGTATTTATCATCAAAATTAACTAATAGAAAAAAATCAAAGCTTAAGTTATATAAAAAACAAAAATTGCTGTTTCCGAAAAATATCTCGTGATAATAAATCGACTATATTTATCCCTAATTACATCCCTAACTTGCTAAACAACAATAAACCCTAAATACATGCCTCTAAAAGCTAGCAAGCACTTGAAATAATCCCCTCATGCTTTCATCGACCCATAAATTAAGCCAACTGGTTAATTTTTGTAATTGCCCGTGCCAAAGTCAAGGCCCTTTCGGTGGACTCATCCGTTCCCATCCGCCCCGCTCGCTCGGCGTATGATACATTTCAATATATGACTATTTCCAGGGGCATTGAATTATTAACACTTGATCGACGACGACGACGGCGGTTGTTGGCGGCCGTTGAGGTTGCCTGGCGAAGCGTAAACTATGCATAACGACCCCGCCGGAGGTTAAACAGCTGGGGCTGCACCGAAGAGGAAACCACCACCCACTCGACGGGCAACCAATAAACCACCACCCACAGCACAGCACAGCTCCCATCATCCACCACCACCCGCAAGACAAATTCAATTGAGCCAGCACTGCAGGACCTTGTCGCATTATGATGACTCAGTGTGTGGGACGCAATCCAATTCATTTGGCGACCATTTGGATACCAGGATACCAGCCCCCCTTGGACGGACGGACGTACATACCTGCGCATACTCGATTTCCTCGTCGCTGGCATCGAGGCTCTTGTGAAACTTGAGGCGTCCCAGGCTGCCGGTGCCATTGACATACTGATGAGACGGCTGATAGTGCGGATTGCCTTGGATAGAGTGGTGCTGCTGGTGCATCATCGGTTGATGCGACTGCTGTTGCTGCTGGAGGCAGGCGGCAGCAATTAGAGAGCCCACGGAGGTGGCATTCGAGGCCGAGATGGATACAGCCGCTGCCGTGGTGGCCGCACTGCTGGCCGCCGTGGCTATGCTCTGGCAGCTGCTACTCATCGGCTTGCCGGCCATCTTCACCTCGTCTTACGTATTGATTTCTTCACGCAGTCATAATTACAGGCGGCGGATCACTCCGCCAGATACAGAGATACCGACGACACCGACAGACACCGCGCCAGAGACACTAAAAGCCGATACCGATACCGAGAGTGAGATTGAAAAAGCGGAGCAAGCAGGAACACCTCCTCCAGCGGCCAGGTTCAGACACAGAGTGATGATGATGATGGGCAATTACAATTAGTCATTGCCATTCATAAAAAGTTTACTCCGTCGTAACTCCGTTGCCTTTATCAGTTTTGTATTTGTCGAGGGAGAACTTTTCCATATTCGAGCGAGCCGAGGCAGCGTTTGTTTTTTGTCGCGTGAGTCTGTTTCCGCTCGGGTTGTTCCACTTCCGCTGACGCTTGCTGCCGTACTGAGCCGTTTGGAGCCGTCGTCTGGGTGTCCACAACGGAAGCGGGAGCATGGAGAACGTAGAACGGAGAGTGGTAATAGCAGAGCGAAGCACGGAGAGCAGAAAATGCACCCACACGCACCACAGGGCCAGCAGGGAAAAGCGGTTTATATTTATGGCACATGTTGACTGCTGTATTGCTCAGACTTATGCTCCGAGTAGAGCAGCGCATGCGCTTTAAAAAAGCACTAAATAGGTGTTAAAAGTTTATGGAAGAGTTGGAAATTATTATTTAAAATTATATTCTGAAATTTAAATTTATTTATCTACCTTTGGAATGGTCAAATACTGGCCATATTTAACTTATTTTTAAGGTTTTTAATTTGCCCTTTTTTTAACATTCTTCTGTTAAGCGTGACTGTTAATTCTCAAACCACTGTTAACACACTGTTAGGTGTATGTAAATTTATCCACTCATTAAAACTCGTATTCTTTGGTTATTTTACAAATGTATTTGTTTACAAATTGAACTTTGCTACTCCGCCAGCTCGCCACCAGGCACCAACTGCAATAGAAACAATTAAATGCAGATAAATAAAACATATATAAATATAACAATTAATACGGATATTTATCTGATAATATATAACATTTAATACAAATTTATAACTGATAAATATCTGTATTAAATGTTATACATGTATATAACAAAAGTGTGGACTCACCATCGTTATGTTGTTGCCATTAAGCAAAATCTGATCCAGTTTGGTGATGCGGCGTCCATCTGGTGTATTCTCGTACTCCGTGACATCGTCCAGGAGCATGTTGACAAAGTCATCGAATCCCAGCAGCGTGCCCACCATCTCCTTGTCGTTCTTCATGATAATATGGATGCGAGAGCCAATGCATTTGTCCACCAATTCTGGGATAAGATTTCAAGAAAGCCGGTCAATGTTGATATCTCGTGTTATTATCACTTTCCAGTTTTATTCACTCACCCAGTGGCATCAGTGTGGAGATGTTAGCGGGTGGGGGAACAGCAGTCATCTTTCCTGAGATTTGTTTATATTTAGTACAACAAATTGTTAAAAACAATCAGAACTTTGCCAAAACTCCAGCAGGAATGCGAGGTAAACAATGCGGATTAGCGCGTTGAAGCTGGTCACACCGAACTATCGGCTGCCGAGAGGCTTGATAGAGATGACAATTTAGGCCGCCAAATATAGCTACTAAATAGCTAACAATCAATTAAGTTATTAAAAAAGGAGTTATTAATCACAATTAATTATAATTGTGAGGGAAGCACGGGACAGACTAATGGCAGCGCTGCGATAGCGCTCGTATTTATAGGCTGTGAGAGTGAGAGAGACTACTCTGACTACTATCTCTCTCACTCGAGCGAGCGAGAAAAAGAGAGTGAGCGAGAGTAGAGCTATGTTATTAAAAGCAAGAGATATTGAGGCCCATTTCAATTTGCTATTGCTACCGCTCTTATTTTGATGAGCCGTAGCAGAGCCGTAGCAGAAAAACGGCAAAGCCTATGCTCTGCTCTGCTCGTAGTTTTGCCGCTTCAAAAATTACAGCTTTAACACCTTTCGATAGTTGAGGATTTTTAGTGATTTGCGCAACGGTCACACTAGTCGTCGGTCTTTCATAATTTTCAAGATCAGGAGTCATATATCTCAAATATTTGAGTAAACAGCCGTCTCTGCCATATGCTGGCCAACTGGGACGAGGGGCAGGGTTGTGCCGCTGCTCGACGCTTACATAATGTCCGTCTCGCTGGTCCCCCAACTACGGAAATTGGTCAAAAGCAGGCAGCACTTGCTGCTGCTGGTGCTCCGTCGATCGCTGAACCAAGGTCAGTTAGCATTTTGAACACAGCCCCCCGGATATCATGTGATTCTTTGGTTCTCTGGCAGATCTGACCACGGCTCTGAGGCCCTTCTACTTTGCCGTGCATCCCGACTTCTTTGCCCAGCATCCTGAGCAGCGGAACACCAATGAGAACTCCCTGAAACTGCTGAGCGAGCACCTGGAGGCCTTGTACGAGCGCCGCCTGCGCAATGAGGACACCCAGGTGCTCAAGTTCTATGTGCGCGCCAGTTCGGATGCAAACAAGCGCGACTCCTTCCGGCTTATACAGATACGCACGGACAGGCAGAGCACGCGGGATCCCAAGAGATTTATTCAAGGATTACTTGAGTCCTGCAACCTGTCCACGGAGTATGTGAAGAACATCAAGGCGCAACCAGAGCCGCCCAAGAGCTCGGGCTTGGAGTTCAGGCCCAGTCAGGACTATCACTACGATGCAGAGTTTGCGGAATTTGAATCTCAGCTGAGGAATGTTCGTAGCACCCAAATATCTATTTAAAAAACAAAGTTAATACTTTTTCAACTTGAAGGAGCGTGCCAGCAAGCGTCCAGTGCTGACCACCTGGCTGGAGGAGAACGCAGACAAGGCCAGGCAGCGTGCCAAGGAAACCGCCGAGCTGCAGGCGGAGATTGACAAGCTGCAGCGGGTGCTGGTGGAGAAGCTGCAGCTGCGCGATGCTCGGTACGAGTGCGGCTGGAACATTGATCACTATCGCGGCTGCCTAAAGACCCTGGAGCGACTGGCCAACACGCATCTGGTGGAAATGTCCCCCCTCAAAGGACGCATTGTGGTTTTTGCACCCTTCACGGGCATCAGTCTGGAGGGTCACGTGATGCTCTTCACCGGCGATGTGCTCAGCACTTGGATTGACTTTATCAAGAACATTCCGCATCACGATGCCTATTTGAAGGTTGTGCCTGTGTATGAACGAACCTTGTCGCAGGTCCTGCTGGAGATTCAGATCGGGCGGCGCAAGTTTATGCCTAAACAGCAGGCCAGCGGCTATGCCAATCACCTGATGAAGGTCACCACCTCGCTCAACGATTATTTAGGCAAACAAAAGTACCCAAAGGAATGGCCAAAGACGCTCAAAGAGTTTACGATCGTGGTAGAATCGGAGGCGGGTCCCCTGATGGTGAGTCCCACGGGTCAGTTCATCACACCGGCCACTTGTCCGGGCTCCATCCTGGTGGACTTCATAACCCAGCACATGGAACTAGCCAGAGAGCGGATGAAGAAGTACGCCCAGGACAAGCACGTCGAACAGGAGTTGATGGATGCCTGCATCAAGCAGCTGCAGCTGCAGTCGCTGACCAAAGACGATGCCGTCACCCCGGATAAGATGATAGCGGCGCTGCGGGATTTGTCCCAAATGCAAGTGCAGCAGCAGCTACAGCAGGGCAAGCTGCACATCACACACTACTATTCGGTGTTGACGGATGGTGTGGTGTGCATACCCTGGGACTTTGCGCAGAGGTAAATAGAATTCTTCTCATGTGTGCCTTATTAGTCGAAAAATAAATTTAGTAATAATTTTTTAGTATTATCTCAAAGAAGTGTGGGTTCTTTAGGGGATTTCCCTTATTTTACTTTAATAGTTGAGACCGATTTCTCAACATATTTACTATTTACTCTAGGATTTATTTTGCTGATAAAAAGTTATAACCTTTTAATTGGATTTTATTATAGCGGAAAAGATATAGAAACCAAGGAATCATCACATATTTGCCAATGTGTCACACGTTTTGCAATAATTCTCAGAAATACAAAGCAAGAAATTGAGCTCAAAATACTTTAACAATGCACAGATATAACTTTAATATACAGGATACAACCATTTCTGGGTAGGATTAAACATAACTGCAGTCTTCCAGGGCCCAGGTACACTCTCTCTGATACTTTTTGAACTCCGTAACGTTCCGGGAGTAGACTTGACGCTCAACTCCCACCGTTTGAAAGGGATCTCCGGCACACATAACGGACTTCTCTGTGGCTGCATCCAACAGGGAGATACCACCATTACCGTACACCACTCGCCACCAGGTAAACAATACCCGGCTGTAAACGTTCTTGACAGCACTGGTATTGGTCGGATTGTGAATATGTTCATCATGGAAAAGGTAACGTTTCCAGTAATCACTGTAAAAGGCAAACTGCGGTCGGCTGTCGTTGGTGAGGAGGCGCTGCACAGAAAACGGAGCCTTGACGGTCCTATAGTCATTGTTGCACATAAGCAAGGTCCTCGGGCACTCGTGCATGTAGACATTCCCATTCGTCACATTGCGGATGCAAACCTTCTGGGCGGTGTACAGCAGTTGCTCCTCCTTGGAGAGACGAGCATAGACCTCTCCTCTCAGCGAGCCATCTACATCCCTTTCGAAACCAGGCTTCTCCAGTAAACTTCTGAGGTTACTCTGCAGGGCCTGTAGTGTCAGAAGATCTGCTTTTCCAGCCGCAATTACCCTTTCATATAGTTCGAGATTTGCCTGGGTCAGCAGGTTCAAATTGCTGCTGAAGTTTTCAAGCCTTTTCGCCACGCTCAAGGGGGTTTCCAGGACCAGAACAGCGTCGAACACAACTTGTAGTATGTCCTTTAGGTAATTAGACGGAATCAAGTTCAATTTCAGCAAAGGAAAAGTCGTGTTGGGATTCACTGAGTACAATTGAGCCTCAAACAGCAGAGCACAGCGGCCAATGATGGTCTGGTTGAGTAACAGCCACCAACTGGAGGGAATATTACGTCCAGAAAGCTGATAGTAAAGATTCAAGACCTTTGCTGTATCGTTTCGCTGAGTGTTTTTCCATAAAGCGCTGAGTATATTATCATGAAGCTCCCATTTCCTGGTTTGGTCCTTCAAGGGCACGTCTGATCGTCTAGAGAGCTCATCGTACAAATTCAAAATATCAGAGGGATTGTCCATGTGCTTCAGCTGCCACAGCTGCTCCCAAAGAGCAGCGTAAATGGCTTCCCTTAGCTCCTGCGTCTGCGCTTCATCTGCCCAACTGAGTACGATGTAGCTCCTTGACCAGTTTCCATTAATCTCCGACTCGATGACAGCCACCAGATTGGTTGGCACCGTTGTGGCATTGTAGAGCGACAAGGATCCACCAGTATAATGTTGAATATCAAAGGCTCCGCAGAGACCCAAAACTCCCAGGATGAGCACGAGGCTAGTGGTTGAAGGTGTCATTCTGGATGCACTAACTGGTTGGCCGTGAAAAGGCCCACCTTTTATAGGTGATTCCTCAAGACTAACCCTTATTTGTAGTTGATATCGTGTCGTTGTTTCTCCTAGCCATAAAAATTATTCATGGTTTAATGGCCTTCTGCACATGATCAAGAGTCAAGACCATTTATAATCTTTAATAAAATGAGGCAGAGGTGCGTCTGCTTAGTAAGAAATGGCCAGAGATTAAAGTGTTATATATGGTTTATAAATATTAAAATTAAAAATAGTATTTTTTTTGATTACTCAATGCTTTATTCCAGATTATTGCTTCGATTATTACTAAGCAGCATCGCTGCAATCCTCCAGGCTCCAGGTACATTCCCCACGATGAGCGGCCAACTCCGATGCTCGGCGAGTGTACACATGATGTTCCTCTCCATCCCAATGGGAAGGATCACCACCACACAGCACCGATCTCTCGGTGGCTGCATCTATCAAAGAGAAACCATCAATTCGATATTCCACTCGCCACCAGTTGATGTTGACCCTGCTGTACACATTTTTGGTGATGGAATGATTGGCGCTATAGGCCCCAACACTAGCTGGTTCCATCAGAATATAGCGATTCCTCCAAAAGGCACTATAGAAGGCAAACTGCGGTCGGCTGTCGTTGCTGTGTCCTCGCTGGATGAAGTAGGCAGCCTTCTTTTGATCCGCTGGATTGCTGCAAATCAGATATGTCTGAGGGCACTCGTAGATATAGGCATTCGGATCGGTCACATTTCGAATGCAGACTTTTCGGGCAGTGTACAGCAGTTGCTCTTCTTTGGGCAGGCTGGCATAGATCTCGCTTCGCAGTGTGGCCTCCACTTCCTGCTCGAAACCAGGTTGTTCGAGTAAATTCCTCAGATTGGCCTGCACAGCCTGCTGCACTGTCACATTGGCACCTTTTAGCTCTTCCCTGTCGAGCAGTTGGAGATTGGCCAGTGCCAGCTGGGTCAAACTGGCTGTGAAGTAGCTCAGCCTCTCCACCACACTCAGCGGAGTTTCCAGAGCCAACAAAGCATCATAGAGAACCTCCAGAATGTCCCTTAGATAATCCAAGGTGCTGAAAGTCAGCCGCTGAACCAAGGAGTTGACCAAGGGAAAGGTGGCGTCGAAACTGTCCGTGTGGAAGGGAGCCTCTAACAGCTGGGCACTGCGATGGATAAAGGCTGTATAAACCAGATCCATCAGCTCCAAAGGAACATCCGTGTGCACTGACAGCTGCTCGTAAAAGTCCAGGATCTTCAAAGGATCATAGATCTGCTTGGTCTGCTGGAGCTCCTTCCACAAAGCAGTGTAAATTGCCTCCTTGAGCTGCACAGTTCTTGCCTGATTGGCCAACTGTAGGACGAGCTTGCCGCGCTCCCAATCCCCAGCGACTTCCGAGCGGATGACAGACTCCAGATTGGACGAAACAGGGTCTTCCACTCCAACCAAAGGTGCATCATTCCGCCAGACGTCGATATGATAAAGCAACTCTTGCACGGGAAAAGATGCATTCAGAATGGACAGGATTTTACTCTCATTATTTTGGATATTGTGATCCGCAGCGACACTGTATTGGAGTCCCAGGAGGAGCAGCAGCCAGGTGAATAATAAGGTAGCCATTATGGAATTACTACTGATTGGATGCCCTGGAAACACAGAAGCTTTTATAGGGTGAGTCGAAAGCCGGCACTTATTTGTAGTTCAATGGGATATTTGAACGGGGATTTCACTGTTGACCCTTCTGCCGATAAATGCATACAAAGTTTAATTGCATTTTGCACTTGCCAAGAAGCTGAAAAACAAGATGATCATAAAAGTGAGGGTGGTACATAGCACCTATATTGCATTATTTACATGCATATATGTATGTAACCTATTTTTGGCTATTTTCGTGGTCAAGAGCATTGTTTTTGGCTTATTGGGTTGGAAAACTGATTGAACAACTTGTTAAAGTTTATAAATTGAGTGTTTTCATTATAGTTTATTTATATTTATTTATCTATATCTATATGATAGGGTATTAAAACTACGGTTTCCCAAAGTTCTTGTTTAGATAAAAACCTGAATTTTAAAGTCCAAATATTTTACTTAACTTGTTAAAAAATTGGGGGAAATTCTACATGAATTATACATATTTTTTACATTTGTTTTCCATAATACCCGTGCGTAAACCAGAGCGCTAGTGTATTACACTAAAAAAAAATGTTTAATTTTTTGTTTTAATAAACAATATAAAATTTAAAATAAAAATTAAAAAATAGTCTTAAGGTTTGCTATAAGAGATTTTTTACCTTTTAAAAATAAAAAATAAGTTTGAACATATAAAATACAATTGGATTCAAAGCCACAGGTACCTTCTGTTACATTTTCTGGTCATTAAAACCCTTAATAATTTTCCCCAATAATTTCTTAAAATAGTTTTTCTGGTTTGTTAAATCTCTTAATAATTTTGTAAAATATTTTTCTAGTTCGTTAAATCTCTTAATAATTTTTTAAAACACATTCCTTTAGTTTCATTCGTTTACTTTATTCTTTTTATTCAATTGTTTTTAAGAGGCGAATAGAATTTCTTACTTCTAGTATCACAAAAGTCTTTAAAGACGCTTAGCGGCTATTTGATGCTAAAAATGCAAGGCAGAGCTACAGTTTAATTTTGGCTGCTAGAAGAATTAGCTACCTAGTAATTGCCGGCTGAGTGCCGATCCTCTAAAGCTTCGTGGAGTTGCGTGACTTGACAGAGCGGCGCAGGATGCTGGATCTTAGTTCGCCACCTGTGGAGGCATTCAGCGAGGCTCCTGTCTGCGTGCCCCTCACAAAGGCCTGCGAGCGGACCTCCTCCACATCGGTGTTTCTCTTCGCCTCGTTGTCCTCGTCGTCGTCGTCCACCTGCTTGGCCAGGCAGGGGAAGTCCCAGATGCTCTGACCCCGTCCAAACTCCTCTCCATCAGTCAGGGTTTGCGGCAGGACATGATTCAGCGTCTCGGGAAGCAGCAGCGAAAGCAGTCCACCAATAATACCCAGAATTCCCAGGATAATCAAGGGCAGAGCATTGGAAATATTGGCCAGATAGACCACAAATGGAGCAATAATGCTGGCCACATAACCCATGATGTGGATAAAGGCCACTGCCTGGGCTCTGACCACCGTTGGCAGCACCTCCGCCGCCCACTGCAGGCCAATGTTATAGCTGATGTTCACAAAGAACCGACCCATAATGGCCAAGGCAGCCGAGTAGATGCCCACAGGAACCACGGTGGCCAGCAGACTGAACACTCCACTGAGCACCATGGAGCTGCAGGCCAGCCAACGGCGTCCGAAGCGATCCAGGATTACCGTCAATAGAGTATCCGCCGGCAGTTCCGTGAAGCAGGCCAAAGTGAAGGTAAAGAATATATCCAGTCCCAGGGTACCCACGTTCCTTACATGACCATCAAAGACCAGCGATATGGCCATCCAGATGATGATCAGGAGCAAAGTGGTGCGACGCAAACGCGGTGACTTGAAGAGATCCAGCACCGAGTAGCTGCCATTCTGGGCCTCCTGCTCCCGCATCCTCTTGCAGCTGTCCGCAAAGTTCTGATACGTCTGGGCGGGCACCTGGCGGCCATTGCGCTTCTCCAGCTTCTTAAGGATTCCAATAGCCTTGTCCACTTTGCCCTGGGAGACCAGCCAACGAGCTGATTCCGGCACAATCATAGGTGTAAATATGGCCAGGAAGAGTGGAGCTGAGGTTACAATGGCCAGGATTTTCCAATCGGCCACGAAGTAAGCAATCCAGGGTAGCAGACAAGCGGCTCCGGTGAAGAAGATGGCTATCGACATGTTGGCCACGAAGGTGCGGTACTTGGGACCCACATACTCTAGAACTGTGAAGGGGAAATGAGATATAAAACAATTTAATTTAAATTAATCGATTCAAGTTAGTCAGAGCCTAATTAATTATTTTTATAGTTGGAGAAAGGCTTGTGTTCTAGATAGATTTTTGAAAAAGCAATCTAAGGAACAAAAAGAACAAGTAACAAATTTATTGGTGCTTTGCATCTTTCAGATATTTAAATGAGAATAAAAGACATTACAAATGTCTTTTTAAAGAAAATCTTGAAAAGGACTTAATATTCAGACAAAAATATTTAGAAAATGTACTCCCATTATAATTCTCCCCTAAATACTTACCCAAAATATACATCATGGTGAAACAATTATCAAAGGCAAATCCCACAAAGAATCGCATGGCGGCAAACTCCCAGAAGTTGGTCACAAAAGCTGTGCCCACGCCGGCCACAAGACCCATCATATTGGTGCCAATCAAGGCAGGAATACGTCCAAAGCGATCCGCCACCCAGCCAAAAAGAAGTCCACCGGCAATGGCACCCAGGAAAAATATAGACTGGGCGTAAGTGGGCAGGGCGGCATCGTCGCAAACCCAATTCTGCTCCGTGGCCACCGTTGAGTAGGGAATCTCCGTGAAGTTATAGGACCAGCCGTGGCGGCACTTGACCCGCGGCCACTTTGGGTCGGCCATCACCTTGCCCTGGGCCAAGACCTCCGTGTAGTTGACGTCGTACATGTAACAATTGTTGTACTCCCCGTTGGTCATGGGTATGGAAAGGGCCAGTCTGAAGAGGGGGAAAATAAAAAGAGAGGAGGTTTTAAAGTTGCTGCAATTAACTCATCCAGGGTCAGGGTGTGTGTGTGGAATTGTCTCCTCGCCCAGTTCTCAGAGAGACTCTCTAAGCCATGGCCAAGCTAAGCTACACTTGTACCCACAATGTAGCATGACATACATATTATGGAAGCGACAACTTAATTATTGTGATCTTGGGGGGCACTCGCACTCGAAAATGCGGTTGCGACTTAAGCGTTTTCGGATACACTCTAACCGTTCGTGTCTGCCCCATTTGGGTTGGTTAAAAGTGTCTGAATTTGGTACCAAAACAAGATTAATCGCTTGTCGGGCGATTATGTTGGATGTGGGCAAGCGGAAAGTGTTAAAATTTTCAATTATTAAACCATTATTTTCATAAATACATGAGTAACTACTAAATAATTAGTTAGAATGTCTGGTTAACTCACTTATCTAGTATTATTCTCCAAGACTTTAGGGCATATAATTTAAACTTAAATCTTTATCCAATTTAGAGTTAAATTATAGATTCCCCTTCTCTGTGGAAAATATGGTTATGCCTTAGAATCCATAAATAAAATAACTTGTTCTTAGATAACTCATGTAGGTTAAATTAGCATATTATTACCGGGGCAGGCTTTGACATTTATCCGTTTTTATTTGCATAATCCATGGAGTGCTTTCATTAAGTCTTTAATTAGATTAGCTTAGTTACTTTTATAAAAAACAAAAATTCTTATAAATGAAATGATTGAATTATTAAAATTTATTTTAATATATTTAGTTAAGATTTGTAGTAATAAATTAGAGCGTATGAAATAGTTTCTTTAGTTTTTGTAATCTAAAGTTTAATATTTTTTTCACACGCTTTTTTAAATATATTTCTTTAAACAAATATATTTTTTAATTAATATTACTTTTTTAAGCAGTGGAAAAGTTCAATATTTAATTATTAAGTTAATACCTTAAAAGACTTTATTAGGTAAAGAAATTCTTTTTCTTGAGAATCTTAGGAAAAGTTATTCATAAAATAAATATTATAAATGTATTTAAATTAAAATATATGGATATGCTTAATTAATTATCAAGGATTAAATCACCTCTTATAAGATGTCTAAAAATATTCGAAACAAATAGACCAAAATTCGATATAATTTTATTTATTTTGTGTCAATAATATTTTAAGGGATTTAAAAATTCTACTTCAAGACACCTATTATTTCACATTAATTCTGTGTTTTATATTATTTAATATTTACTTTTTTAATAACTACCATGAAATATTTAACGATTTTCTGGTTTTCACTTCAAACAAACTACCAAAAGAGTGTCCAAACTTCATCAATCCTCCACTGGAGTCCACCGGCAAGTCGGCGGTCGGCGGTCTCACATCATCGCCGCCACACAACATTAGTCTCGACGATGGCTTGTTGTTGCCTGCTACCTGTGCTGCCTGTGTTTGCTGCTGGCTACTGCTGCTGCGTTGTCGCAATGTTCACGCTGCGCTGCTGCTAATTAAATATTATTTGGCCGGCTAAGTTGGCTTATCTAACTGGCAGCGCCCCGCCACCCACTGGGCCTTTGGGCAAAGCAGGGAGGGGAAAACGCTCTCCTTGCCACTGAAAACTCTGATAATTGCACAGATGATCATGGCTGTAAGGTTCTTTGCCTTATTAAGCTGGACGGACGACCGGCTGGAAAACCCAATCATGGCCCAAGGTCGGGCCGAATGGCCGTTCTAAGCCAAGTTGGACGCCTTAATGACTTTGGTCAGAACACGGCGCACTCAGACTCAGACTCTGATTCGTTTCGTTACGTTTCATTCGTTTTTAGTTTTTCGCTTAAAGTTGGTTCGTTTTGAGACTTTAATCGAGTTGCAAACACTTTGCACATATAATTTGACTATTAGAATCGAGAATTTGGGCGGGAGTTGAGGCGGACCAAATCTTTTCGCATGGCCAATTCTTATTAGTTTGGCATTATCCAGTTTCGGCTGGGTTGCAGGTCTAACCGGTATTAGCCTTAGCCTTTCGATTCCAAGGTGAGATCGGCATACAAGTAGTTGTGTGTTTTTAATAGTAATCGATCAATTGCTTTTATTTTGTGAAAGTTCAAAACGGAACCGCATATCTCAGACTGTTGCCATTTACGCACAAAGATAATGCTTCCGGATGGAGATTGTTTCTATGGAAAGGCAAATAATTGCTAGCACACATAAATATTTTTAAACAATTATTATTGGGTTTGGTTCTTTGTTTGCTATTATTTTTTGTAGTTTATTAATTGATCTGTTTGAGAGCCTTGAACTTTGGCTTGTTTGATTCTTTGTTTGACCTGACCTTTTGCGATATTAATCTTAGTAATTTATTTAGTTTTCTAAAGAGTAAAATATAAGATATAAGAAGATAAAATATATTTTTAGTATGGGTTCAAGTTCAAGAATTTTCCAAGACAGATTTTTGAAAGAATATTTTTGAATATTTAATATTTAAAATTAAAAAATAAACTGAAACTATAGTTTAGTCAAGTAGCTTCTTAAAGTAAAACTTTAATTTTGGATTATTCGCTTATTAAATAAAGTTTATAATTTTTATAATAAATCTTAGTTTAGACCTCTTAAGAATGTTACTTCTTCTGCTGATTAAGATCAAATTCAAATTTTTTAAGTTCCTTTTAAGTCTTCATAAAACAAAGAAATTCCCTAACAATTAAAGGCAATTATTTATACGACAATTTGTATACAATTTGTACAGAAAACTGACTTAATTCATTCATTGATTACCATACAGCACCCACAGCTTCGGCAAACACTCATAACGTTCTGAAACGCAGTGTCTGCCTAATAGATTCATGATCGTTCCGATAGCCACAAAGTCTTCATTATACTTTTAGCACTTGAGGCGACGTCTACGACTACTGCACTTCGCACACTAGACACACACAGAGTGTGAGTTGGCCTGGCCACTAATCAACGATTATACACAACTATTATACACATTTGAATATTTATGGCACATTACGTGAATTACCGAGCCAAGCGGATGCCATAACCCAAGCCATGCAGCCATGGAGAGCCTTGGTTTGTTGGTTTTTCGAGGAAAACCCCAAGAGATTTTCAAGCCAAACAAATATATAAAAAGATTCATGAGGGAAAATCCTTGAGATCTTCAAGAGAAAACCCTTGAGAATTTCATCCACTACTCACCTGGCCATCACATCCAAACCGTCCAACTCCGGGACATGACACCAATGCTGCTCGGGTATCAGGGTGAGAAAAATCTGGGAGAAGTACACAAAGGCCACGAAGAAGGAGAACGGGATCATGCAGATGAAGAGTATCTTTTGATAGCGACCAAACTCCCCAATCAAGGGGAGTATGTCGTCAAAGTCTAGGCTGGGTGGGTCTGCCCCACCGCTCGTCTCCTGACCCTTCTTGAAGCCACTGATATCCAGCTGGAGTTCCTTATTCCCGCCGCTCTTCCGGCGATGCAGGGCATCTCCGCCAGCTCCCGTTCCACCCTGTGGCGGCGACTCTTCGTGGTTGTATGCCTCATTGACGAAGTACGCTTGCTTGGCCTGGCCTTCCATTTTGACTACTGACTGTTGAGTACTCCGCGACCTTGCCTTATGTGTGTCACCTTAAGTGATTCAGAACTTGACCGAAACGAAACTAAACGAAACGAAACGAAACGAGACGGAATGGCGTAGAAAAAACCAATTTCAAATCGCAAAACTCAAATACTTTGATCGAATTCGATTGCGGCGCACGCGCGCGTTTCCGTTTCGAATCTGCAACTGACTGAGCACGCGCGCCAAAAGCCGTTTTTATATGAGCCGGGCCAAGAAGCTCTGCTCGACGGGTCGGGCCGTTTAAGTTTAAGCCGCTGCACTTGCTGTTGATTTTAGCGGCACAGAGAACAAAAAGTTGGGTATGAAAATGGGACAGAAAATGGATTAAGAACTATAGAACCTAAATCTTGATACTAATTTCATAGATTTATATTTAATTTCAATATTCGGATTGTTTTCTTCTTATATTTTCAAGGTTTATTCTACCTTAATTTGATTTAAATAAAATATTTTGTTTAGTTTTTGTTATTTAAATTTATCTTACATTGTTTTAAGTACACATTACGTATAACAGTTTTAATAATAATCCAACCAAACATTCTCTAAATTTCTCATAATTCAAACTTCCATTAAGGAATTTAAGTCTGGTGCTTATAATAAATATTTATAGCTAAAAGAAAACAGTGTCAGCAACTATGCAGATAATGAATTTATTAATATATACTAAATATATAAACAAGAATATATAGAAAACACGAATTGTTCAGGAGGTGCCTTAAACAACCCCTTGACAAAGGATCTATAAAACGGCCACATAAAAGTAAAACCCCTTTCTAATAATATATAATTTTACTAGATTATTTATTTATTAAATTATCCTTTATATAAATTTTTATTTATTTTAAAAACCCAAAATAGTTAAATGTTTAGTTACGAAAACAGATCACTTTTACAAAGCAAATTCCTTTTCTATTTTTTTTTTAATAATAATCTTCTTCTCAAACTCTTAGTTCCCAATTTTTTGAAGTAACCCAAATTTTCCTCAGTGTTTTAGCTGCTGCCAAGAACAAGCAACCGGCGGCGGGCAGCGAAAGTTTAGCAGCTGTTCGGAGCTTGGTTCACACAGCTGGTAAACCGGTTAGGATCTCGGAATCGGCTGGCATCGGGACACAGAGGCGAGCCCCGAACGATCATATCGGTGCCTGATCTTATGGCGGCACGTTAAGAGCTCTTGGTTACTTATTTTTAAGCCTGTCCCCGGCATCCAAATCCATGACTCCCTCACAGATGTGCTGCTGCATCTCTGCACCTTTTGTGACATTTTTTTGGACCCACCTGGGTCCAGGTTTTTATTAATAACCCCGCTCCAAGGCGGTAGAATGCCCGTGATTCATGCCCCAACCACTCCGAGAGATTGAGGAAATTAGCAAAAAAATGTATTTGTTATATTTATTTATACATAAACGTCACGGCCCATTCATAAATTGAGCGGCGAACGAGCGAGGGGATTAAACTCGGTGGCAGATCGAGTGATCCAACAAAACGAGTTTGCGTGATTTAATAATCGTGAGGCAGGCCTTCAAAGACATGGGATTAAGTTACTTTAAGCTCTACTAACAGTTCATTTTTTGTGGCAATTAAATTATGTGTTGTTTAAGAGCTTCACTTGTTTAATTATTTCATTTCAATTGCGTTTGAGATGATTGAGATTGAGATTTTTCAGTTTCTTGTTTGTTTTTAAAATTAACATTCATTTAAAGAACTTATTTATAGTTTAGTTTGCTTATTAGCAGCCTTAACTTAACTCATTGTGAGAGAAAGGTATGAAAAATATAGTAATAAAGTACATTTCCAGTGTTCCTTAAACTTATTTCACCATATTTTTTAATAGAACAGTATTTTTCCAAGCCAAAATATTTATTTTTGACCTCATAAGTTCATTTCTTTTGTTTTAACTATTTATTAACAGCTATATATTAATGAAAAGTAACAAACAATATTTTTAGTACAAAGAGTACTGCCTTACTTTTAATTCTTTAAACGAATTTCACAACGTTTTGAAATAAGGACAATTAGCAATGGAAAATTACTTTTCCAAAATAAATATTTTTCGCAGTTTTTAATTCTTGTTTGTCACATTAATTAGCATATTTATAATAATTGCCAAGATAAGCGAGTTTCCCTATTTCAAAAATCAAAGAAAACTCCTTAAGAAAGCAAAAAAAAAAAGTTATTTGGGCAATAACATGTTTATTAGCGACTCAAAATTAAATCTTTCAAATTTAACTTTTATAAAACCTTGTGATTGATTTTAACTTTAAGATCCATCTTTCCTTATTTAACTTATCTTATTTATAAAACTCGATCGTCTTAATCGGTCTACTTGTTCCCGCTTCCCGGGTTCCGTAAAGAAATTCCTTTTCGGGGATCTTAAACTCGACAGATTTACAATTCTCGACTTAATTTAATATTTTCTCTTATGCTTATCTGTTTTATATTTATTTATATGTAAGTGCAATTAGAAGGATATACAGGACTTAACTGTTAATGGGCTTCGAAATTAATATTTTGATGTGTTTATGTTCGGGCTTATCTTATTTATTTACACAAATTTGTTCGTGTGTTCAATTTAAGATACGCATGTTTCGTGTGCTGTGGGCGGTGGCACATGTATTGCATTTATATTAATTATGAAGTCGCACCCAAGTCAAATAATTTCGCTTCTCATTACAACACAAAAACAACACACAATGCACGCAAAAATATTGTTCTCTTGACCGCTGCCGCTTCGAACCAGTTTAATCTTGCTAAATAAATTAAAATTTTATTATACTCTTGCTAAGTGTATGTAACATAAATACGATTAGGAGCATTGAGATTAAGGTATTTATAATCTGGAGGGGATGTGTAACTGGTAACTGTACCAGTAATTATTTTAATTAATTAAAATTTGCATAGTCAGAAAGCATAAAATATATATTTAGGAAATAAATTATAGATGGTTTTGGGGAGTGAAGTTACCTTTTCAAACAGGAAAATAATTATATTTCTTGCATTTTATGCAACAATATTATAGGGTATTCAAGTTTCCTAATCTCTAAAACCCACCTAACACCTAGTTAGTTGTTTTCGTTACATTTTTTTTATAGTTTGCTACGCATTTAATGTTTTAATTAGCTCTGCTTTTTAACCTGCTTCAAGGACTTTTGCCAACTTTACTAAATGTATCTATCAACCGATTGTTGGGGAGTTAATAGAACGGCTATTGAGCAGATTTATAACGAGATAGTGTCATGCCTGGGCACAGGTGTCATTTAAATTGTATAATTTTTAGAAAGCCGTGCTAATTAATTGGGCAACTCTGTCCTTCTATGGGGTCTCTCTCTCCCCATGGGAGAGAAGACTCTCTGTAGACTGGCTTTTGTTGGGTCTTGCCTTAACTTTAAGACGACCTTCAATCAGAGCAAACAAAAATTGTTGCATTAAATCCATTTCCGTTTTGATTCATGCTTCTCGAGCTTAGTTTTATTTGTTTTGTTTTGTTTTGGTTACTTATTTTATTGTATTAATGAGTTTTGTTTGTTGTTTTGAAAAATACCGAATAACTTTTAATTAAATTGAGGGAAGTGCATCGGCTTCGGCATCGTCTGGCTTATGACATCATAATGAGTCGACAGGAAGCCCGCACGTACACCTGATCCACTCATGGCTTGGGCCCGTGAGAATTATGGCTGCGACTTCAATAAATTATGCAAATAAATCACAAAACATTGTTTTGGTAATCGGTCTGGTTAGGTTTACTATCTCTGCAACTACAACAAGTAAAAGAGATAAGGCTTAAAGGTGATATTACGAATATCTCAAAAATGGTTAGTAAAACCCTTGAAAAATGAGTTTATAAAGTAAGAAATATTTTTTATGTTTTTAAGTTAATGCTGCTCTAAGCCCTGACCTGCGAGTCAGTAAATTTCTCTGCCCTACCCCTTTTAAACCCCTCTAAAATCAAAATTCTCACCCACATTTAATATTGATCTTCCCCTCCGTGGGCTCGTCATCGTTGCCTTCGATAAGCAACCACTACTTCTAACTGATAAATCTGGCCATGATAGCCACTATATGGCTGAATAACCGCAAAAGTACTTCAATCTTATCGCCAGATCGGTAGCATCGCCAATATCAGTGTGTATTATTGGCCAATTGAACGATTATAAATCACCTCGGTTTATTCCCGCCTGGGCAATCCACAGCAGATAGTCGATGAATTATGATCCCCTCGCGGCCACCGCCATCGGTTTTCGTATAAAAGTGCTCCCATTCTTGGCCAGGAACTTAGTTGTGATAATCGAAGAAACATGAGGTTCGCTTGTGCTACGGTCTTGCTGCTGGCCGCCATCCTTGGCGCCCAGGCCGTCGACTGGTCGTCGGTGAAGAACAGGAATATCGAGGTGCCAGTGCCCAACATTCACCCCAGGATGAGTGGCAGGATTACCGGCGGAGAGATTGCCAAGCCCCAGCAGTTCCCCTACCAGGTGGGACTAATGCTCTACATCACCGGAGGAGCTGCCTGGTGCGGTGGCACCATCGTCAGCGACCGTTGGATCATCACTGCCGCCCATTGCACGGATAGTTTGACCACCGGCGTGGATGTCTACCTGGGCGCCTGGGATCGTACCGATGTTAAGGAGGATGGCCAGCAGGTCGTCTTTGTGGATGCCAAGTATGTGATCGTGCACGAGGACTGGAAGGCCGATACCATCACCAACGATATTTCCCTGATCAAGCTGCCAGTGCCCATTGAGTTCAATGGTAAGTGGAAAGAAACTTTTCTTTAAATATTTTTCTAGACTTCTAAAATATTTCTGTATATTTTTTATAGAGTACATCCAGCCCGCCAAGCTGCCTGTGAAGTCCGACAGCTACAACACCTATGGAGGCGAGACTGGTATCGCCTCCGGCTGGGGCAAGATCAGTGACTGTAAGTGAACCTTGAATCTGGTTAGGGTTACGCATCTTTATGGCGTAGAAATGGGGAAAGTGGGTAAAAGCCAAGGTTGTTCGGGTTAAAGAGGTAGGAAAAGTGTAGCTTAAATGGTGATGAAATGGAGAATTTCATACTAAAGTTTTAGGCTTACAAAAAAGATGTCATATAATATTTTTAGTTACCAAATACCTTTAAAACTCCTAAAAGAATAAAGCCAAAATAGCTTAAAATGTGCTCTTTTTATAGAACAATTAATCTACTTATTTGTGAACGAAATTACGTTGGTAAAAACCCAAAATCCATCTAATCTAGATTGAGTTTTCACCTTTGCCCAAGATAAAGCAATCTTTTTCACATTTTTAAGAAATCGCAGTTCCAATTTATAATCTTAAAATGTGATCTATTACAAATCTAATCTTGGAATTTCAAGAAATCGATTTTATTAGATGTTATTGGCAATAACTTATTACTGATATTTTATTTTTTTGTTTAATTTAATAAGACTGTATAGAACAGGTTTAGTGTAAAGTTTCCGACTGAAAAAAATTAATTAAAATATTTTTGAAATGGAATTTTAAAGTAAAAACTTCAATACCCCCTCTCCTAAAACCTTTTTTTTAATTTTCTTATTATTTCTTTATTTCTTAGACAGGTTTAGTGTAAAGTTTCCGACTGAAAAAAATTATTTAAAATATTTTTGAAATGGAATTTTAAAGTAAAAACTTCAATACCCCCTCTCCTAAAAC
>JAEIIJ010017880.1:0-69436 GCA_018904815.1 Drosophila ogumai | reverse complement strand
AAAAAAATTATAACTTCGTTGTTTTTCAACGTATTTTCATCTACTTTGAGATATAAGCTTTTTTTATTATTCTAGAATTTTTGTATAAATTTCATAAAAATCTGACAATTATATCATATAGCTGCCATATAAGCGATCGGTAGATGTAGAGAAAACGTAAAGGTGTGAATGTAAAACTGTAACTGTCAAACTNTAAAAATTATAAGTATAGGTAAAATGTAATAAAATAATATCTGCAAGGGTATACAAACTTCGGCGTGCCGAAGTTAGCTTCCTTTCTTGTTTTTAATGAATTCTAAAGGTTAGCCTGGTATAGCATTAGCATTATATCTGAAATGATCATCCAGATTTCCTAATAATTTTACCATTACAGAAATGCGAAGTTCTAAAACCTAAAAATTAAATTGGCTGAGCAGAGTATATCCTTCAGGGTGAATTCTTCAGTAAATAACTTAAACCAGGCCAAGAGCAACTGAACTGAGCTTTGTTTTTTGGCTGTGACAGGTTAATTTGGCAGGTCAATCAATCTTGAATTACCCAAGCAAACCGATTACAAAGGCACGCATCATTAGTCCGTTCAAAAAGTAATCTTCTTCCAGCCAAATTGAAAAAGCCTTGAATTCAATGTGCAATTACTCCACTTAAATTTGATCCCCCAATTCCTTGGCTTTAGATGCTAATTATAAGTTGTTTTTGTGCAACTCACAGAGAAACTTTATCCAAACTAAATATGCATATGACAAATAAACAAATGTATGTATATAACACATTGCAAATATCCCATAGAAAAATTACTGAGTGCTTAATTCAAAAAGCATATGAAAAGTTTATCCTTCGGACAAGAACACGATGTCTCTTAATAACTTTTTGCTGGCATTTTGTTTGCTGTTTTCCTCGTTTTTGTTTGGCTCGTTCTTGTTAGCCTGCCAAGGCACATATACACACTTGCACACCGACCTTCCTGCATGTCTTTCCGCTGCTTGCTGGACATAAAAAGGGGCCGCAGGGGCGTGGCATATCCTTTGGCAACGTCTACTCTGACGATGTCGCACTCCCCCAGGCCATGTTCAGACCCAGGCCGCCGCTGGTCCTCGCTCTCGACGGCCAATACTCTCTGTGCAAATTAACTTGTTTCAATTAATAATCCCCCAGCAAATATGTCAACCACATGGGCCTCTGGCCAGGATCTAGGGGGAGGATAAGAGGCCCTCGGGCTGTTCGCTGTTCGCTGTTGAAAGTCAAAAACTATGCAAACTTTTAGCGGACTTTGACATTTATGGTTTTCCCCGGGGTCGGCAAAAGTTTCTGCTGCCCATTCCCCATTTGATTTTGCCGATCGGACGGGCCGGTCGACCTCCATGTTGACTGTTCAAAGTTTCCAGGCAATACGTTTAGTTTTTGGCTTCATTTGGCTAATGAGTTGACCCGGCCACTGCCGGGCTCGCATGGTTGGCTTCCACTCCTGGCGTCACGTGCATTCCCCCGAATTCGCACACATTAGCAAATACTTTGCAGCGGGATGAAAAGGGTTTTTCCAGTGAAATGGTCGGATGATTGGATTGGAGGACAGCAGCAGCACAACAAAGGGGCAAGTTGTGTGTCATTGCTTTGGTCCTGGTCCTGGGTTTGGTCCTGGCCCCGGTCCTTTGGCCGTGCTGGTGCCATCTTTCTGGTTTAATCCAATTTATGTTGCTTGCGAAACTTTTGTGGAACAACTTAAAAGTTTTTGCTCTTAAATAGCATCAAGTCAAATCGAAAAATAAAGGGAAAACAGAGATACAAAGTATGAAAATTAGTTTACGCCAACACGGAGAAAAAACCCTCTCGAGGCTGAAATGAAGACTTATTTTAAATAAACTGTTGTTTACAAAGAAGCACTATTTTTTTAAGAATTTCCTTACTTTTTAGTATTACTTGACGTGAAAGAACTCTTTTTCTTTTTATAGGCTTTATTTTTGGAAAGTTCTGGGGAAAAAAAACAAGTGGAAATCCTATAAGGGAAGGGTCGGCTCCAAGTGTGGAAGCGTCGAGAATTAAATAAATTGCACATTTTGACACATTTTGCCACGTTGACTTATTCCAGCCAGCTGCCCTAGCTGGCGCGCCACTCATCCGCCCCGTTGGCCAGCAGCCTCGTTAGCTCCACCGCTTTCCCCCTTCAGCCCCCTTTTGCCCTGTCACCCCTTTCCATTTCCAATGCCGACGACAACACGAATCAGCTATAAAATAGTTTTTGACGCTGACGCATGCCGCATAGCAATTTTCCACGCTGGCCCCGGCCGGCTACAAACTTGCCTTTTATTTATTTGTTTAGAATTTTTCGCACGCCTCGCCCAGGGAAACCCTTTTGCCTTTTGCTTTCGCTTTGGCTCCCCCTGTCCCCCTCTGGCACCCTTTGCGCACGGGTCAGTCGATTTCGGGGCCGGGCTAATAAAGTTGTCGGAAAAAATTGTTTAACCATAATGATATGCTTGGGGGACAAGTGTTGTAATCCTTTTGTGGCATAACCCGTTTAATATGTATTGAAATTCTCAAAGAAACCCCCATTAAGTGGTGTCCTGTCCCCGGACCCAAGTCCGCTCCGATCACTTTGATAAGTTGCGAGGCTTAACAACGGTTGACGGCCCAAATGGAGGCCGCTCGTAACGAGTTGAGCCGGAGTCGAATATGCAAAAGTCAAATGGCAGCCGTTGATGCTGGTCAGTGGTAGTCGCTTTCCGTTGCCAGATGCTGGTTGGGACAGTTGGCGGTTGGGCAGGCAGTCATGTTACAAATTTGCACTGGCCAACGGGCGGCCCAGCTTCTTCTGCAATTTGTATACACATGTCCCGGTGCTTTTCAGGGGAAATGCCTCCTCTGAGTGCACGTGCCAAAGAGTTTGTTGTATTTTTCCCATTTCGTGTTGTATTTCCATTGCAGCAATTGGAAAAATGTTGCACAAAGTGCACACCACACCCAGTTCCACTTGGAGTCGAGGTCCGGTGGCGGCGATTAATCAAAAATTGTTTACTCCAAGTGATGGATGTGCAACATGGTTTTGACTTCCAACCGAGCGTGCCTGGCAGCCAGTCAAAAGCTAAGCAGAGTTAGAGAGTGAGCCACATTTCAGGCATTCCCAGGACGCAGATACGTCGTCCATAGAGACGGAGACGAAATTAGTGCCAAGAATTTGCCAAAAGTACTACTCTTTAATAATCAAACAAATCCCTTGTATAATTTTCTACCCATTTTAAAAACAAATGTTTGCAATATGATAGCACTCTCAGTATATCAGCAAACATATTTTTAAAATAACTAAGATCTATGAAATGCTAATATTAGTATTGAGAATATCTAAGTTTCCTCTAAAACTAAATTAAAAGCTGGCAAATATTTCAATTTTAGGCATACATTTTCTTCTAAAAATTCAACCACATTTGTACCCAGGGTAACCGGCTATCATATTTACATGTGATATATAGAAAATGTTGCAGTGGCAGGCTCTCTAACATAGCACCACTTGCAGGGCAGCCGCATCTGGAAAAGCCGTTTCTCTTCCGCCTTTTATACTCGTCTTCCCTTTTTTTTTTTTTGGGAGGTTTTTGCCCGTGTCTCAACTGTCAGGGGAGGGGTTGCAGCGCCAACTATTTGACCATTTGTTCTGCGTCAGAACGAGATAGGTTGGTAGAAGCGGAAAAGCGGGAAAAGCGACTAGAGACCGACTGCACGACGGGCTTCGTTTTCATTTTTCCATGTCATGTGTCAGCGCAGCGTCTCTCGCCCAGCGGCAATCACAGGCACTGGTTCTATGCAAATGCGAGTATAAATGGATAACTCCATCATCGCAATTCATGCCACTGGCTGCAGCAGTGTAGCCGCTGTAACTGCTGTAGCCCAACTGTAACTGCCGCAGTTGAGCACGGAGAAAAAAATCAGAGTACATACAGAGCAACATTTCTAATAAGGTTTTGATTTAAAATGTTGTATTATATTATAATACAATATTATCAAATACAATGCTCGAATTAATAAAGAGTAAAAGGAAAAGAGAAATTCTATAGTTGCTTCTTTTACTTTTTCTCTCAGTGCACTCGCTGTGGCGCTGGAAATTGCGTTCGCCATTGTGTTAGTAAGTAGCAGTCGAGCCATGACCGCGAAGAGACAGTCGCAATCGCAACAATTGTATTTGCCTTGGTCGTCCGCGACCAGCCTCCCCTCTCCCTCTGCACTGCTCGTCCTTTTCGCCTTGCTCCTTCTCGTCCTTGTGCTGAGTGCAATTTGGCCAACAGCAGAAATTATGCAAAGCGAAAAAAATGGCATGCAAACTTGGCATAAATCAATAGAAAATTTATACGTTTCGCCAAAGTGAACAGTTTTAGCGTGTCTGCTGTGCGACAGTCGGGCCGGAGGTCTAGGATTTCGCGTGTTCCACCAGCTTTAGTTCTCCCCTTTTTTGACTTCTTCCTTTTATACATGACATTTGAAATGATATTCCCTTTGTTAGGGAAAAATTCCCTGCTGAGCGCTCAAGTCGGCTAAATCACTGGATAAGCACATTGATGTTGTCAACGGCCAGGAATCTGAACAGTATGCAAACCGCGGATTTATTGATCATCCGTTTAGCTGTGGAAAATAAAGGATTCAATGTTTAAGACTGTTTTTATAACCTCAGAATGGGAAGTCAAAACCAGTCCTGACGACAACACATTGCATATCTAATTTCTATTACATAAGTACTTTTATTCAACTATAAAGTCAACGACCTATCGAACCTATTTTCTACATAATTATCCAAATTATCCATATATTTTAAGCTCTCTACATAAATAGCAAATCCTTTAAGGCCCCATGTAGCGGAGGCAATTAATCATCTATTGATTTCCCAATAGGCTTTCCAAACTTGGAGTAACTTGGCTGCGCTAATGGCCCAAAGGAGACTTCGTGGGCGAGGGGGAAGTCAAGCATTACATTGTCAAGAGGAATCGAGACACCTTACCATTAGACAGCTTAGCTAATTATTAACTGCATTAGAGTCTGACAAATGACAAATTGCGTTGCCATATTCAGCAGCTTGTTTGCCCTCCTTCCCCATACACGTGCATGTTTGTACGACTGGGTATTATCGTGGTGGCTGCTAAGTATTTTTGACACAAAATTAGTTACACAAAGCTGAAGGGAAGAGGAGAAGCACACGCCCAGCACATAAACACCAGTGAGGTGAAATATTCGGCATAAGCTCCGAAAAATTTCCAACACTTTGGGTCCGGTCATTTATCATTAAAAATAACCACACTGCGAAAAAGGCGAAATGCGTAATTATCGGGCTGCGGCTGTGCCAGGCGAATGATTGAATGTGTTTCATCAAATATGTAACATGAATTATAATTTTTACATATTTGCGGCCGCCTACCCCGCCACTCTGTCCCACAGTGAGTGTGCTGCTTCGCTCACATGGTATCAGCAGGGAAATGGAATGGAAATCCATCGCGTGCCTTGAGCAAATCCAACATTTTCCAGCGCCCGGCGAACGTCGGCAAAATGAGCTATAGAGAGCGCGTCAGAAGTGCCGATTTGTGGTCTGACTTGGGGCCGCACAGTGCACCGAATTTCTTGATAGCCTGTCAAAAATATATACATATGTAAGGAGTACAGACCCCTTGTTCCCTTGGGGGCATGCTCTGCACACATCTTTCCTTTAAAGTCAAGAAAACTTTACAAACTTATAGAAAAGTATAAGCTAAACTGATAATCCAGTGAGTGAGGAAGCTAGTGTACATAAGCAACTTTTCTAATAAATTTAAATTATTTAATTCGCAATTTTCCACTCCTCCCGAAACACTGTTGGGCCCGACGATGGTGTGCCAGCTATCTGCATACATTGTGTGATACGGGGGAGATCTAAAGTAGGCACACTTGTGGCGAACTGGGGCATAACGCACTCAACACGGCATAAATTAAAATTTTTATGTCCAACGCGTTCGCTCCTCTTTCGCGTTCCTCCATGTCCTCGAAGGCCGCCGTCTCCTTATTCCTTGGAGGAGAAGTGTGTTGTGTTACAGCAATTCACAGCTCACATGGCGGATTGTGGATTGCGTGTGGCAAGTGAAACGAAACACGCACGAGACAGAGCCAAATACTCGAAATACGATTTTTAGTGCCCGGCGAGCGGGTCACGTTATGATTTGTCACACGGAGAAAAATGTATAAAATCAAGGCTACCAAATAAGAGTCCTCTTTAAAAATTAATTTAAAAATTGCACAAATATTCTTGAAAACCGAAATTAAGAGAAAATCTTAGTAGCTTTCAATATTTATTTTACAAGTCATATCCATTTAGGCTTCAAAAACTCAATCTCACTTTTAATCGTAATTTTTTTTTACTCTGTAACCAAAAATCCAACAATCCCGACCAAAAACCCGGACGGCATTCATTTGCTAATCAAAACAAATGAAAACAACATGAATTATGGCCGGCAGCAGCAAAAGGCTAATAGGGTTAAAGCCGCAGAGTTCAGCAAATGAAATAACCCGAAAAGCGTCCCACACATGTGGCTCATTTTTAATGAAATTGTTCGAATGTGGTTTTCGGCCCCTTGAAGCGCTCGCCAAGCTCTCGCCTTCCTTTGTGTGACACACGTAATTTGAATATATGGCACTGGGTTTCGGTTCCGGCCACAGGTCAATGTTGGGTGTGCGGTTGGGTGCAGAACTATTCGAAGGGACGCGGGGACGAGGTTCCTGTGACTGGGATTGGGTCCTGTCCGCTCTTTGCCATTTGACGCTTTCGGGCCCCGGCAGGCAGTTTGATAAATAATGAAGTCATATGTCTAAAGTTGAATTTTATACTATCACGCAATTGCCGGGACCTCTCCGAATACCAGAGCCCAAAGCTAAAAAAATACCCCAGGCCCGATGTCTAGGACAACGGCGTACATTGTATGCGACGCCCACATTTTCGCAACTTTTTATGTAATCGTAAAAATATTTTTATGATTTCATAATTTTACAGTGTTGGCGGGGCCAAGAAGAACGCCGGTTGTTTATGGCCATAGCCACATTGCCCTGCGGCGGTATCTCTGCACTTGGACAAAAAGTTTATAGGTTTTAAAATCGCAAATTAAGAGGGTAAAAAATTTGACAAAAGTTTTATATTTCATTTATTTTTTGGATGTAATTCAATAGTTGGTTTTTCAATTAAACCTCTTAGATTTGAGTTTCTTGGGTTATTTTTTCAGATAAAATATTTATTTTTAAAGATACTCTCTTGTTGTAAATTCCATAATCAATCAAGCTTAGCTTGTACTTCGGTTTTAAACTCTAATAATTTAGTTCCTAAATATTCTACAGTCATTTTTAAGTTTAAAACAATTAATGCATTATTTTCTCCGAGTGCCTTCTGCAAATTTGTGGCATTTTTATTTCGCCCTCTCCTTGGATTAATTTTTTTGTAATTTTCCACTGGCGCATCTGCAGCGTTCGGTACAAAACGGTGCTTTAAGATCATGCCTGGCTAATCTTAGCCTTGACTCATATCGCAGCATTTACTCGCAATTTTATGCAAAACCATATTTCCCAACTGTAAAAGTAAAAACTTGGCTGGGCGCCTGTAGCCCCGGCTAAAATGGAATCACGGCGGGTGGCTTCTGCTGTCTGCTTCTATTTCCATCCGAGATACACACACGTTTGTGTGTGTGTGTGTGTGTCCGTGGGGTGTGTGTTGGGGGAATAGCAGCGCACACGCTGAGAGACCTCTATCTGTATTTGTTTAAGGCTCGGCTACCTTGCAACAAGGACAACACACCGCTCACAGCTCACAGCTACTGCTCACAGCTCACAGCTTGAAAAATGTTTGTTGTCAACATTTTCAGTTTGCATCGTTAGCTTAAAAGCGTGCGCCACCGAGGGCCTCGCACAATGGGGCGAAAATCGATAAATGAGACAAACCGTGTGATTTAGCCCCACCGAAGCACAAAGGAGTTCCATTTTGATCACAAAATAGAAAAGTGTGCTGGATACAAGGCCATCTGTTGGGCGAAGGGCGGGTGTGCGGCTCAAGTGCCGTGAAAGCGCTCTCCTCAAACCGAAATTAATTATTTCGATGAATTTGAATCGGTGCGAGGAGGAGGACCGAGGACCGAGGGCCGAGAAAAAAGCGACGGCTCTCTGACAAAAGTTTATGAATATTTGTGCTAATGGCTTGGCCGAGAGATTGAACTTTTTGCCCACAGCTGCTGGCGCTGGAAATAAATAAATTAAAATATGTGTCCAACAGGTATCCGGACACAAAGCCTCTGAGAGCTTCCTTTGGCCTGTCCCGACAACAGGACTTATCCGTTTCTATAAATATTCTCCTCGGCGCTGCCAAAGTTATGGCAAACTCTTGCAATTAAACTGTCAGACTTATGAATTCATTAAATATTTTAATTGTAGCTTTTGAATAATTAAAATTCCATTTATGTGGCAGAACACATACCTCAAGCCATAAATCTGCGATTAATTAAAAGGCCTCGTTCCCAGAGCGCTGTTGCCTGTTTTCCCCTTTTCTTGGGCACCCACGGCGTATACGCAATGGCAATTAAACTTAATTACAAAAACATAACCGAAACTCAATTGGAAAACACTGCCTTGGCCTGTAACGGCTGTATTGTATCTCTCTGATTGAACTGTATATTCCTTTAGCTACTAGATTTGTAATTTATTCACGTGGCTCCAGGGGAATTCTAATCACATTTTCAGTTTTATTCGTAAGCTGGGAAAGCTACAATTTATGTTATTCTCTGTCACTCACCTGGATCATCGTCATCGTCCCAATCGATTTGACCGGAAGTAATGCTGATGTGTGCCGCGAACAGGAAGAGCGCGAATAAAGCCAAAGAGCACCGTCGGATGCTGGCGTAGTAGGAAGTGGTTACGTGCATCGTGGAAGTCCTCGGCGCTGCCAAATCCATTGTGTAAAGTGTAACAATTTATATGCAGGCTCGGCTCGTATACTTGAGTGTTTACACTCGCCTCTCTTCTGGCGCTGTTTTCAATTTAATTTTCTCGAAAAAAATGCGGCCACTCTCACTCACACGCGAACACGTTTACCTTGGGCGCAATTCTTCCTTAAATTTCGCAGTAATGCTTACTTCCACTTCCACTTCCCCGAGCTAAGCTGAACTGAACTGAACTGGGCTAGTCTGATTCGGAATTCAGGGAGTGCGCAGCTTTTTGCTCTCGACTCCTACATCTACTAATTAAGTTGTTTCATTTTCAGTTTCTGCCTGGGGCATAACTTTTACGCTGCTGCTGCTGCTGTTGCTGCTGCTTCTGTTGATGTTGCTGCTGCTGCTGTTGGAGTTGCTGCCGTTGCCTGGCATTGAGGTGTGCGAAGTTCTCCAATTGTTGCATTGTTTTTCCGATTTCAATTTTCTGCAAGAGAAGAGGATATTGGAAAATTAGAGCAAGAGCTGTGGAGAATTATAATTTTTGTTTTTAGCCGGGGGCAAAATACAAAATCATTTGTAAGTGGATTAATAAATTAGCCGATTGCATGTGGGCTAATGAGATAATGATGCCACTGTAGATTTGTAGCTCTTTTTTCTCACAATTAATTAGGATTAGTTCACAATAATTTTGATCAAGTATCTAATTAAAATATATACTTTTATGTTTCTGAAACAAGGTCTGCTTATGCAATTATCACTTGTATTCAGCTTATTTATATTCCCTTTCGCTTTATGAGTTTAGAGCAAACTTTCGCTCTTTGACCCAGTTCGGGGCAACTTGAAGCCAAAGCCACGTAAGAACGGAAATTAGTTTCACTTTCGAAAGCTAACAAGCAGCGCCACGAACTCCGAGCTCAATTGAACCCAACCCCGAGCCCCTCCTTTGCCAGGCGCTTCTCACTTCTTTTGGCCTTCCAAAAACGGTTGCCTACATTTCGGGCCACTATCTGCAGTGCCTAATTTGGCATGGTTCTGCGGGGCAAAGCGCCTCTGCCGCTGCCTGGCTTATTATGCGCACTTCAAACTTTAGACAACGCGGCAGGCAGTAGCAGCAGCAGAAGCAGCAGCAGCAGCAGCAGCAGCAGCAGCAACAACAGCAGCACATTGTTGTTCATGTTAGCAAACATCTCACGCCACGGCTGCCTGCACATCTCAGCCGCTACCCAGCCCGAAAACTGTATCCACACTGAGGAAAATTATGTATGTTTAAGACAAACTAAATTTAAAAAAAACCAAAACGTTGTAGTAAATTATTTAAAATTCAGCTGCTGACAAAAATAAGTTGTGCTTTACTTTTCTGATAAAATCATCTTCATTTTTAAATTATATTTATTTATCTTCCTATTTTATTTCTTCCAGTGCAGCCACTGCTCAGCCTTCGGGCATTCGCTGCTGCTGGTGCTTCTTTATGCATGCAGCCACTCACTCAAATTTCGAGTGCAGCAGCGCCGCTGCAGCGAATTTATATACATTTCGTTTAATTTGGCCCGCGGCCGACGAGCCCCCTAGCCTTTAGGCCCCGCAAAAACTTTAGCGACACTGCTTTGGAGGGGGAAATGTAACACAGAAAAATACAAAAAAAAAATTCTACAGCAGAATAAAAACCGAAAAAAAGAGGGGGTTGAAAAAAACTGAAAAAGTTGTCTGCCGAAATCAACGCCACTTTCGCCACAAGCATTAAGCGTTGCATGCAAAATTACCAGCGAGTGGTTTGTATTTCCACTCTGATTGCTGTTTAACATGGTTACATTGTCCTTGGAACCGAAACTGAAACTGAATCAGAGTCCTGGTGGAGCCGGGGAATCCTGAATTCCGTTGTTCCAGCCGGGCCCGCTTTGCCTGCCTCCTGACATTTGTTTCGGCCACGATGCATGTGCATCAACATCTATGGTGGCCGTGCATCATGACATGCTCTAGTTGCCAAACTTTTATTTTTTCGGTTCTGTTTTGAAGTATTTTTTTATCGCCCTATTTGTATATGTATATGGCATCAAGGAAAAAAGAGGGAGAAACACGAGTTTGTTGTTGCACAAATCCGAACGTGGGTCCTGCTGGACAAACTAATTTGAGCTTAGACGTCAGTAACAACAGCACAAGTACACAGTAAGGAAAATGTGTTACAAATTACAATTAGGATAATGCTTTAAAATAAGAAAGAAGAAAAATAAGCAGAAGACATGCAGAAGACATGCAAATATTGTTAACCTATTTTATTTTAAATATATTTCCTAAATTTTGAATATTTCATCATCGATATGCATTAAATTCCTTAAACTTTTATACATATTTTTGTTCTGTGTAAATGGGCAGCTGAATAAAAGTTTGCGCCTAAACACTCACTTGAGGTGAACCCGGTTTTTAGGAACTTATGCACGACAAGAGGCAAACGGCAAACATGTGCGGTTACTTCATCAACATTTCACGCTCGACTTGGCCGGCCCTGCCAAATGGTAGAAAAACTGCCAAGGCACGCAGCAAAAATGTATGCAATGCCGGCTGCTGTTCTCCTCCGTAGTCCCGGTCCTGCTCTCGCTCACCTGCTCCCACCTGGCCGGCAAAATAAACTCGACTCAACTGTGGAAAATCAACTAGCTCCTGCCTCCTCTCGCTCCCCACCACACGTGGCACAAAGTTTTCCTTCAGCTTAACTTTTTTCCTGTTTTTGTAGTTTTTTTTTTTTTTTGTATTTTTGCGGTTCCTCCTTTTGGCCAGAGCAAATACTTGGCATCGTCGTATTCATACGACTATTTGTCCAGGTATGAGTTCATGTAAGCGTTTATCGGTCAGGGCTTAGTCTTTGACAGAAAACCTTGCTGGAATTCTAGCACAGAATCAGTAATATAAAATCCATATACCTTTAAGCAAATTGGTTGAAAAATAAAATTTGGAATAAAGTAACTCGCTAACCTTTAAATTAAGAAGCTAGAAGACTTCGTAAAGGCGTTCCTCTTTTCTAAACCTCTTGATATTTTCAACGTCGCACTACGAACAAGAAATATGTAATTTCTTTTACTGCTGCGGTGTCCCTAAAAGCTGTTTATTTGCACCGTGCCACCGCCTTTTCCGTGACCATGGCCAGCCATCGATTTGCCAGCACGTTTTGTGGGTTAGGAAGTCCAGGAGCTGCCGTGCCGGGAGCTGCTCAGATCCACCCGCTGGTCCGTGCAGCTATTCGGACAACGAGTTAAAGTGTTTCGCCACGCACTTCAATAAAAACACCTCCACGTACACAGCCGGTAAGCAGCTAGTTTCGTGACGGGGCAAACCGGCGATACGCATACGCAATGTGGGCCAGTTCGCTGGAATAAAGTGGCGTATATGTATTGTGTGTTTTTCTGTGTGTCCACCGGGCACTCTTGTGCTTTCCGTCTGTCTGGCGAAAGTTTTTCGCTCCTCTTGGCTGCGCCATATGTTCAAGTGCCTAATAACTAAATGCCAACTGGCTGATAGCCGAATCCAATAAAATATTCGGGCCATCGTGTGGCTGGCTGGTTCCCCTGCCGCGGAGATTAGCGCATTAGTCACACACTGGTGCCTTGCGGTGCTCTCAATTTAATGGCAATTGCATTCGTTCAAAGATAATTAAAAACCGATAGCAGCGTCAACCCTACCCCAAGGCGTCCTTAAGCCATTTAATCTGTGTCCCACGCTGAAAAATGGCGGATGTTGGGCAGGAACATTTGAAATTCTCGAGGCCATTGGCCAGGGTTTGAGCTATTTTAAATTTTCAACATAACATGCTTTCGTAATTAGATCGCAATACACTATTAGCTGCTTTCAAATTCCGGGGCTTACATTTTTAAACATTTCAGGCAAACCCTGAGCCCCGGAAGCCAACACTCAGGTGTCAATGTCGCAACCCATGCCTCCTAATTGCCGAAGACACCAAGGCCGAGGAAGCCAGCGTTGTTGTTTAGCAATTTCCAGATGTGTGTGGCCAGGAGCAGATATACACGTATTACGTATACGTACTGAGGACCCGGACCCGGCCCCAAGAAGGGCTGGTAGAAGTAGCAAATTGGCGGTGACATTGACAGGGAGCGGAGCGGAGTGAAGCGGCGAAAATGTGGGAGGACATCGGAGCAGCGGCGACACATCGGGACTCAGACTCCAGGACCCGGCTGCAGAGTACACAAAAAGTTTTCTAATTATTTTGTCATTAAACGCACACAGAGACACACACACTCGCATAACACACAGGCAGGCAGCCTTGTTTACAGGCATACACATGTTTGCCGAGCTATAAAAAGGGTTGGGTTTTTGGATATCCGAAAACCCCCCAGGAAAGGCAGCGGCTGCCGAAGGGAAGTGGAGAAAAGGAAAGGAAAGTGTCCTTAGCAAGAGGCAACTTTTTCTCCTAATTGTTTCATTTCATGGAATGGAGGTAAGATATTTCGGCAGCTGTGCGTGTATTGCCCTAGGCACTCACACACCCTCACCCTCACCCTCCACACCCACACACATTGCATTAAAACAAGACATCACCTCAGACTCACACCCACCCTCGCAATCGCTGCATATAAAGCGATTAACACGAGGAGCGCTCCAAAGGTTTGGAGTTCGAGGAGTGAGTCGCGTGACTGTGGCTGTCTCTCCTTGTTAAACAACAATTTGTTGAATTATTATCATACACCGACCACCCCATTCAAACACACAACCTCCCAGGCCAAGGAAACTGGCTCAGCATCCGAGCCAACAGTGCTGCTAACTGTAGATCACAACAAAATTTATTTGCATAATTATAATCCGTTTATTTCATACTTCGGTAAAAATCGTGATATCTTTTTAGGGGAATATTTGTTTATAAACCACACATGGTCTCCACTGTGTAACCTATCACGGAAAAAGATAGGAATGCTAGAACCAGAATAGAATTATATGTGAACATCCGTGACCGATTTAATTGCTAGTTTTTTTATTTAGTAATTTATAAAATATACCTACTGTTGAAATGTATTAACACAGGTAAAAAACTTCTTGTAATCTCTGTTTTTACACATTTTTAGGATCAGGAATATAATAAAATATATACCAAATATATTCATAGATCTTCTCTTATTTAGCTAAAAGATAGCCAAGACGTCAGCCCATATTTAAGTCAGAGTAACCGTGTGAATATATGTGTGTGCTTTGCTCACTTCGACGTCAAGTCAAATATGTTTAATAGCTAACTCGCTGTATTTGTGTGTGCCAGCCTTTCCTCCTCAAACAGTCGCAGTAAATACAGGCCCTGAGTGTGCGTTGTAATTTCAGCTGCCTTCGCTCGGAAATCCCCAAGTGGAGGCAATGAGAGGCGACGGGACAAATTGTGATTCGAATAGCTCATCTGTTAAAGCGATTATAAATATACATAATTGCAGCGCTTGATAAATGTATTGGCTCTCCCTGAATTGTTTTTGCGCTAATTATCGGTTGCGGAATGCATCGCAAAAAACATTTTAAATATAATGGAATGAAATCAATTTATTGCAAAAACTACAAATAACGAAGCTGACAAGTTTGGTAGTTGAAAAAACCTTAGCTATTTTTTGTACTGGCAACAAGTGAGAGAGAGTTAATGGAAACATTGTTAAACATAGCAAAGCATGCCGATTTTTAAATCCAAATTTTGTAAATTACTTTTATGGTAACTCAATATAATTTGGTGTAATTTCCCCTGCCCTTAAGCTATCCCCTAATTTGCCATCGGAGTCATGGCGACAACCACCGCAAAGTACCTAATATCTAAATTTTATTCGTCCCTTCTCAATGTTGTATCCATTATCGTACTTGGCAATTGTTTATTCTTGGCAATTCCGCGAGGCTTTCTTTTTGACCCAACTCATCTACGGAAATCCACATTTAGATTGTTCCCCATAAATATTTAACTGGCACTCCATTCCCAACTGCTGTCTAGGCTTTTAGACACATCCGTGTGTCTATGTACGTATTTTGTGCAATCCACAAAATTGCGCGTTTGTAAGTGAAAAAGCTGTACGATTACTCAAGAGAGCAACTTTCGGATTCAACTGCAACAACTGCTGTCAAAATGTCACAAATTGAAGCGCAGCCACTACTACACTGGCCAAAAAGCACACATACACACACGTCAAAAGGCTGGATAAAATCCAGCGGAAGCCATTGCCCCGTTCACCCATACTGGGTCAGAGAGAAACAGGCAACACGGACAGGCGAAAGCACACAGCGGCGAGTAAAATAATAGGGACTAAAACTCTGCCATAAAGCACTGAAATCCTCCAGCTAAGGCCAAGTATTCACTTCAGCGAAATTGCATCGAAAACAATCAACTCTGTGGGAGAAACTTAAAGTTTTCGCTGAAAGACACACACACATGTTGTCTGAGAGAAAAATTCTAAACATAAATCCTTTGGCCCTTGAAGTCAGTTTTCTGCGAAAAGTGAAGAGGAAATTCAAGTATCTTACTAGACATAAACATAAATAAGTGCAGGTGTAAGAGAAAGAAGAATTTCATTACTTTTAGCAATGATAGTAATTTTGGAGACTGACATTGAATTATGAAATTAGTTAAATAACTAAGATTGAAGTAAAATTTGTTCATAGCGTTTTCTAGAAACTTTTATCAGGGTTTATCAAGCCTCTTCAATTGTTATTAAAACCTATTTAATTATTTTCGATTAATTTTCAGTCAAGTGATGACTTTTAGCTTTTGTTACTGCCCACAACTGTGCCAAGCACACACACTTAGGAGCGGACAATTAAAAAGCCCAGGAGTAAATGCCAACTGTTTGAGTTTGTGGGGGTATTTGCTGGGTGGCCAGATCCCGGGGGCCTGGCCTATGATTTCAGCTTTGTTGGCTGCCTGGGAGATGAGAGCCCCTCCGACGACCGCTGTGGCAGGAAAGTTATTGTTAGTTTTCATTGTCGCGTTACGGCTGCCAGACGCAATATATCGAAACATTCGCCATGTGCCTTTCAAGTGGATCCGCTCGCTCACTCGTTCGCATTTGCACCGCAGCAACTTTACTCAATTACGTGCCCTGCTGGCTGTGCTCCTTGCCACTGCTTCTGCTCCTGCTCCTGGCGCTCCCAGGAGCCCCGATCCTCTTATCCCCCGTCCCAGCCCCCTCCATCGATTCACGTCAACTACTTTGGCAGACTTTCTGAACGAGTTGAGCTCACCTCTCAGCTATGAAATCAACGACTTTAGTGCAAACTTTCAACAATTTGCGTTTTGGCCACGGCCTGGCACGAAAACGGGAAGGGGCACGGTGAACGGGGAACGGGAACTGGCAGCAGCAAATCGAAAGCGAAAACTTTCTGTGACTAAAGGCACCACCGCCAGGCGAGCCCAGGTGAGCCCAGGTGAGCTCAGGTGAGAGCAGGTGAGGTGGAGCGGCAGCAGGTTCAAAGTTTACCCAAGCTCCAGCCCAAATACCCAATGGACTGTTTGATAAAAGCAAGTCCCAGGGGCTACCCGTTTACATCTACATTAGCGAGGACGTCGGCATCGACAGCGATACCTTGCCATAAATATAGTTAGAAACACTGAGAGATGTCCTTAGATGCTTGGAAATTTTCCTAAATAAAGCTTCAAGGTACGTATTGTTTCCTTATTCTTCATCTAACGAAATACAATTTAGCAATAATTTTAAGTAGGAAGTTGTTATCCTTTCGTTTCTATTTTCTGTTAGTGCATTGATTCCCAGTTTGATGAACTGTTGTAATAATATAGCGTCCGAAATGTCGTCTGGAGTTAAGATGGTGGCCCAGCCCTACAGCTGGACTGCCAACATGCGATATTGTGCAAACAGTTGGGGAAAGTTTTAAAGTTTCCGACAGCCGCCATCGATTGCAGGCGAGCGGAGGTGGTAACTAAATTATTTTGATTTCGAGGTGGAGGTAGAGGTGGGGGCCAGTGGCTCCTCCCTGGATGACTTTGTGTAAATTTCGTGCTGAGAACTTAAGTCGCAACCTGACGGGCGTGATGAGCGGATCTTGGGTGTGAGCGGGGATGCGTGAATGTTAAAAGTTCGATATTACAGAATTTATTGAAAGGGTTGCTCGCTGGCAACGAAGATGATGCTGGATGAATGATATGAACTGCTCAAGGACGTTGGAGCCATAAATCAATGCGCGTTTGGATAGGGTATTAAATTAATGAAGTTTCAAGACAAGCTAATTGTTGATTTTCTAAACAACAAACTTGCATTCAATGGTCTTGCGAAAGCCCTCTTCCATCCGTTTTCCCATATTTCAGTTGACTTCTGGCTGGGCCATCAGACAAATAATAACATTTCTATTAGTTGGTAAAGTTTCATTTCATTTCAAGTTTGTTTGCCGGAGCCGGAGCCGGAGCCCCTTTAGCTGGCTTTTGATAGACTTCCAGCCAATTTCACCGATTTGATTGTTGACAGACGCGGGGAGTCGGAGTTTCGGTGGCGGAAAAGCCAAGAAGTAACAAGTAAATTGGCCACTTTTGACACGTGCTAAATTGCTTTTTCGGCCCGCACGGCACATTGCAGGTTGTCAAGCATTTTGGCCCGCATTTGGCGCGCAATTATTAATTGCCTCTCCGATTATACTAATCATGCTATGGACACACATAGAAGCACTAGTTCTGGATAACACGGAGAAAACTTACGTCCACTTTTAGGTGTAGTTGGATATTATATTGTAGTTGGAATTTTATTGCTTTGCATAGGGATTCTATTTTGATGTGGCGTTCATAAAAAAAATATAATTTTTTCATTTTAATTGTCTGTTTTAAACTTTAGGTGGCTTAACCCACTCTTACAACAATACTCATCTATTTATTATTATTATTTCCTCGTCCGAACGCGGCTTGATTCCAAATTCGACTGACTCCTGAATTCTCAAATTCGATCGAACGAACATCGGCCAGCAGCTTTTATTTTTAAACTTGTTGAGCTTTAATCTTTGTTTGGAATAAAAGCATTGGATGAAACTCTCCCATTTCAATGTGAAGAAAAAATTATGCTGACCGGTGCAAGTTGGCTCCAACCAGGAATGTTTCGAACAAAAGCCTGTGTTTAGTCTGAGATTGGTTTATTTATTCCAGGCCAGCTACTCACGAAAAGTTTATTTATCTTACAGAACAGCTGCCCTCAAAATTAGAGCGTTGGCAAATTTTAACTTAAAGTCAACAGCAAATTATTAGATATTTTCCAAAAAAAAAATTACTTACATCCATTAGAAATAGGATTGTTTAATTTATTGAATAATATATCGTCTCCCTTTTTGTTTCTGCTTGTTGTCTCATTTTTCCAAGTTTTCTAAGAGTCTCAAGGCCATCAAATATTCCCCAAATGTTATTCCAAATTATTCTGCTCAGTGTATTTATATTTGCCGTTCTATACACCCACATGAACTGCATCAAAATGCTTGATAATCGGACCAAACCATCGGGCAACAAATGGCTGTGGCGGTGGCATAAATTCACAACTCGCTGTCCTGGGCAAAATCTTATCACACGCCGTCGATCTTACCAATTGAGTTATTTCTGACAGCTTAATACCTTGTATCAACAGCATTATTAGGGCCATCGTTATGGCGTAGGGAAATCACAGGCAGACAAAGGCCACCGTTGCGTGTCAGAATAATGTACATTTTCAATAAAAATCACCGCTGACCGAGTCCGGGGGCCGTAGATCAAGATGCGCATATAAAGAGCACACAAAAGGCCACCTGGTTGGGACTTACTCGACTTGTAATTCATAGTTCCGAGCTCTACGAATGCCATAAAATTCTCAAATGCCCGATTTTGATTTGTATCAATGAACTCGAATGTCATGCAACACCTCAATAAGGGGTTAGCCCTTCCCTTTTGTCCCCCAAGAGCTTCTGTTCGCTGTCAGTCATTTGTTTACATTTTATTGTTATTGTTGTCGTTGATGGGATTAATAAATTTTCCATTATCAAGATTTTCTGCTCCGAGCTGCGCAACTTGTAGATAAGTCGCTGGGATTGGGGATTGGAGGATGGGGAGTCGGGGGGGCCTTGGCCCGAGGCCATTTGTCTATTGGGTGGACGGGTCCGAGTAGGACATTATTTTCTGGCTGGTTAAATTTATACACACCCCGCCCGAATGCATGCTAACGAGCGTTTTGTAGTCGATTTAAGTGCTACTTTTTATCAGCCCATAAATTATCTCGCCTGCCTGGCAGTCGGGCTGGGAAATCATTTGATTTCTACATTTTTTAACAGCATCATTCATCTGCATTACGCCCGGCGACGCGTCGCGACTAATCGCATAAATCACTTAACAGGCCACGCAACAAACTGTGAGGAGGAGCTTAGCAATAGTTGGTCTAGACTTTGGTCCATCCACGGCTAATGCAATCAAAGTCAAGCCCAGTGCTGGCCGGGTTAGAGTTGCTGAACGAACAAAAAAAGCTAAGGTAGATTAATTCTAAATTTACAAAGCAACTGCAGGATAATACAGGATAAGCTGTAGTAAGTCACATCATAGTTTTAAAAAAACCTTTTATTATAATTTTTTTTAGCCAAAAGCTTAGAAAATTTCACTCTTTTAGAGCGAGGAATAAAATAGCCAAGCTAAAAACCCTGCTCCACGGCAGTTCACGGCTCCATTCGCCGGTCGCTAATAGTTTTTAAGTATAATGCAATAAAGATGAAAATCCAAATCATGCTTCATCAACATCAACGTCAACAATATAATCAACCCCCCGCAAAGAGGCAGCGACTTTTCACTGGAGTTGCGAGTTGGCTGGGTTGGGGATTGGGTGGGATCTGGGGCAGTGCGTTCGTCAGCCCGTCAAGGGCTGCTGCGCACCCCCTGGTTGACAATTCAATGTCCTGCTCAATTTGTCCGCATGAAATGGGGGTGGCGGACGGGCGTTGCTGGGCCTCTGCTTATTTGTCAACAGCGGAGGCGGCAGCGCTCCCGAGTCGCAGCTGCTGCCCAGTGAGCTGATGCAGCTTAGCTGCCCAAGTGCACAGCGCCACACCGGCAGCAAGGATGAACATTGTCTGGGTTCACTGAGAAAAAAAAACCAATCCTGCAACAAATATATAGCAAATTATAAATGCAGATCATAAGTATGTGGTATATAAATGGTATAAGCTAAAAGATAATTATACAAATAGACTTTGCATACTAAATAATATATTAAAATCAGCATCATATACATTATCTATTATTTTATAAAGAAATATTTTTAAGGAATCCTAATTAAAATGGTTGACTTCTCCCAAGACTAAGTAAAATAAATTTTTGTTAAAATCTCTAAAAGTTCTTTGGTCTTTGCAAAGTTAATAAGCCTTTGAATTTAATTTGGAAGCATTTTTTAATTCAAATTCTTTTGCTCAATGTGGATGCCACTGAAGCGGCTTCTGTGCAAAAAGCGCAGCCGGCGGCTCCGGCTTTGCCTCTTCCCTGTTCCCTGTCCTCTGTCCTTTGCCCTCTGCTCCGTCCTGGCCTGCTGGGCACCCGTCTGTCTGGCTGCCTGACTGTCCGCCGGTGTCATCGTCCATGCTGACAAACAAAAGTGCCGACAACGAGCTCAAGGGAAGTGAGTGACTGTGACTGACCCGGAAAACATTAAAGGCTGACTGGGTGGCCCGGTTCCTTTGTGCGTTTGCACGGGAATCGGGAGTCGGGAGTCGGGAGTGTCAGGATCTGGATCTAAACTAAATGCCCTTAGCTGGTCTCAGAATAATAAAGCTGGCTGCATAAATATTTATGGTGGAAAATTAATCAAAATCATAAAAAGCCAGGAGAGAGAGAGCCAAATGAAATGAGCCAAATGCAAAACTAGTTAATTAGTTTTTCTCACGCACACACAAGCATATATGCCTGGCAATTGCAGTTACATTTGGATATGCAAGGATTCAAGCACTGAAAAAAACCCTAAAATTCAAGTGCATATTTGTTTATAGAAATTATTGACTTCTAGATTGCTAGCTTTTATATTTTTTATTAAATACATAATATCAGGAATTACTCAATGATTTATAATTTGGTTAAAAAACCTCAAAAGTTAATAGAGTTCTAGTGAAAAAATGCATCTTATTATTTAGACCAGAACCTCTTCGTTTTATTCAATCTCAAAGCAATTTATTCAATTTTAGGCCTTTACAGAAATGGTTCTCACTAAGTACACAAATCAAGATCAAAATCCCAACAATAAAAGATCACATTTTCTCTCTATGTAAGTATATGAATATGGCTGGCAGCTGGAAATTTGTTGGCAGCTGGCATGTAACCAGCGTCCCACTTCCGTGAATGTGGCCAAAGCTCTCTGGCTCGGAGACCGATGGAATGTAGTGGCCATTACTGAATTATTAACAAACTCAATTAAAACGAGCACTAATTTGGCCAACTCTCCGCCGGACAGGCGAACGAACGCACACACACTTAACTGGCCGTATGGAGGGCTTTTTAAAATGCCTGTCCGTGTGAGCGCAATGTAATTGGGATTGCGAATTGGCAAAAGGCTCTCGGCTCGGCTGGGCATATCTTTACTGGCAATTTATGACCCCAAATAAATTAATGAAATTATATTTGAATTTAAAACAAATGACCGCAAGAATATTTACAGCCAAATTAAATTATTAGGCCCGAAGACGGAGCAACTTCAATAATAACTTTGGGCGAGAGCAGCTGCTGCTGGAAATTGAATTTGGCCAGGCAAATGTTTGTGCCTCAAAATGCATATTTGAATAGTTTAGTGGGCATCTTGGACAACTCAACATGTTTGCCGTGCAAGCCAGCCCGGCATCCGGTTATCCAGCCAGCCCGTCTTAAGCTGCCTCAACGTCTGTTGACTCTGATAATCCTTCAAGTTTGTTGACAATGTGGCTGCGACTTTTGCCCTCAAAAATATGGCGCCCCGAGGAGCAAAAAATGCCACAAGTCTCGGGCCCACATACTGTATGGTAAGTAGGGAAAAGTGCAACATGGGGCCCGGCACCGCAAAGAGCACTTAATAATTACTTGAGCATTTTGTGATGTAGTCGGGCACTGAGAACACAGCCGCTGACATAAGAATATTATCTTTTAAAACGAAATACTTTAAAATTACAGTGCTTTAGTTGGAGGAAAAATATTTAAAATTCTGGTTTACTTCAAGTTTATTAATCGTTTTATTTTTCATAAAAAATATGTATTTTTTCGTAGCCAAAGTCAGTATTGCTTGAAGTTTGATACTCTCAAAAGTTGATTTAGTTTTTCTTTGACATTTTTTCCTGTGTACACACCAGACTTCGTCTGTATATGTACAGCCTGTAAACATGTGTTTGCCTTGGTGTTAAGTAAGCGCCCAAAAACTTGTTTGTCAGTTCTCCGTAGCTTGCAGTCTCATGTGTGTTCTAATGAAGCAAACTGAATTACGTTCTAGACTGGCACTTAAAATTAAAGTCATATCTGGATGTTATAAATTTCCACTCAGCCAGCCTCCTCGGATAATTAGCATGGATAATTTATTTAAGCTCTCTCAGCGGTTTTCTTACCTCTGGAAAGGCGAGCAACTGCCGTTGGCAAATGCTTTTAGCGTTTTGCCTTATTTATTTTTTGGTTAAGTCACATTTTATGCGCACTTGTATTAGAGTTGAAAACGAAGAGAAAAAAAAAACATAAATAAATAACACAACAAAAAAGAGTGAAGGCGGAAACTTTTCTGGTTGTATTCCGATGTTGGAGCTTGTGGTTTACTCGAGTATCTGTAAGCACTTTAAAAAATAGTTCTATACTTTATTTATTTATCTAAGTCACCACTAAAACACTCCACTTTTTCTTCTTTTTTTTAATATTTTAAGAGTTTCGCTCATGGATCACATATTTTCATATTTAAATTATTGTTTGGTTTGCAAGAACCGCAAACTTTCCTCTTCTAACACCCATTTTCGCTTAGTGTTATGGGCTGTCTGCTTGTAGACTCACGTTTTTTTTTCGTTCTATTTAGTTTGGTTTGGTTGCTGCTGAATAAAACATTTTCACGGTTTGTAGAACGAAAGTAACCCGCGAGCTACCTTCATATGAAATGTGCCCCACACACACACCACACACCACACACACGGCAGCGGCAGGCACTCCCGCTACCTCCTCCGACATACGGGGCGTATGCTTGATGTGTTTTAAAAGTGTGTGTTTATGCCCAGCACAATGCCCGTCAGCGGAGGAATGCCTTTGTGAGTGTGGGAGTTTGTCTTGGCCTGTATTTGTATGATGTATGCATGTGCACGCCCCCAACGAAATGCTTGGCGGTAGTAAAAACCCTTTTCATTGTTGTTTACAGATCATTGACGTTGATTGTTTAAATGAAATGTTTGCCGTGCATTATTTGCTTTATTTTTACTGCAAAATCCAAAGGGAGGGCGCTTGTTGTCTGCAGTTTGCGGTCACATAAAACTCTGAGAATAAGCTAAATAAACCATAAGCATAGGTAGGTTAGTGTAGTTAGGAAGTGATGACCCGAAAAGCCGCTCTACGCTATGTTTTATTGATAAGGATTAGATGGGGGTTACACGTGCTAATATTAGCATTCCGTTCAGTCCCGATAAGTAGGCTAGGCTTTTCCCATAAACCCATAAAAAAGACCCGCCCGAGCTGAGATCTATTTTCCACCCATTTAGGCCCCCTTTTTGCTTGACGCCAACCGACTTGAATTATAGTTAACCCACGTTACGCCCCACAGTACACGCCCTCACTTAGTGTTTTTCGTTAGCCTTACACCTTGCCGCGTTATTAGGGCTCGAAATTATAATTTTCCTCGAATTCCTTGCTTTGTGGTCTGAACCATACAATTATGGGAAGAGCCTTTGCAGGCGAATACAAAAGTTTAATTGCTTTTTTTGCATTTCCACACAAAAGGCGTGCAATTAGCTAACCAAAAAAAGAAAAAAGGGAAGCAAATTGAGACAGAAAAACAAAGGAGTTATTTCTTGCACTCTCTTTACGAACTTTTATTTCTTTCAAAAGAAGTTTGGTATTTTGAAATACAAAATTTATAGGAATTCTTAAAATTTAAATGTTTTTTTTTTTTTGGCGGTAGAAATTTTTTGTTTAAATTACTTTTTTCTTTAAAGCAACAAATGTATTAAATAGTAATTACTTTTTACACCCTCCAAACTAATGAGTTATGAAATATAAAATTTATTTCTCTTTTCCACTCTAAAAGTGCAGAAAGGGCAACACTCTTTCGAAGTCCAGCCACTTTTTTCACCAACTGTTGACTGAGTAAATTTTCCCCTTGTCGGACACGTGCAGGAGCAGCAAAACTTTTCACTGTACACACATTAATTTCCATATAAGCTAAATTTCCATCTGGCCTTTTCATCTCCGCAGCTGTAAATATATTTGCTACAGCAACACGAAGTTTTATGTGATACACAGAGAGCTGACATTAAATGAGGTTTAATCCGAGGTTTTTTTTTATAATAAGGTAGCTTTTTATAATAAGGTAAATATATGGTTAATCTTATTTAAATGTCACACAATAAATGGGGCTATCCAATACTTTGAATATGAAGTTCAGAGGTAAAATCTATATAAAATAGCACTATGAATTAGCACTCAGTTGGTTGTTTGTCTAAGATATACAATTTAATTTGGATAATATTTATTTGACTTGTCAATAATATGCATATTTAAAGACATAAGAGATTTCACATAATTTTTTGAAAAATATAAAATCCTGGATTTGGTGTATTAAAAATTTCCTAACCAACCAAATAAATAAACGAATTTCAAATTGTCATAAAAAAACCTTTTCCGTAATCTCCTTTAAATTTTATTATTTAAAATGATATCTATATTATTTTTCTGAATAATAATAAACCCTCTATAGGCCATAGAAAGTGAACTTTGGTAAATCACTTAATTTTTCTCGGTGTTGCTATGACGTGTATGTTCTTCTGTTCTTCTGTTTTTCATTGTTTTATTTTTCGGTTCGGTTAGGCTTGGCTCGTTCTGTGTTTTGTGTTTGGTATTTCGGTTCTACCAACGCGCTCATCAACAACAACAGGCACAGATGCAAATACAAACAAAAGAATTCATTATTTCACTGTTGTGCATTTAAATTTGATACAATACACGCCATTTCTACACACCTACGAACACACACATGCTGCACACTTGTGGCACTCACACACACACACACACGCACGCAGAGAAAACACACGACACACACACTCGCAGTTTCATTTCGGACATGGCTTCTTGCAACGTCCTTTTCGTGCGTTTTTTTCGGTTTCTCCCGGTTTGTTTTGTGTTTTTTGAGTTTTGCATAAATTTTCGTCGTTTCGCTCTGTTTTCGTTGTGTTTGCTTTGACCTGGTTTTTGCCAGGACTTTGGCCACCAGCCGCCGTGCCTCCTTTCGCTCATCGCCGCCATTGTGCGAGCATTTTTCGGTTCTCATTAAAATAGGTAAACAAAATCGCATAAAATTTCCCGATAGACAACAGATAAGAGTTAAAACTTTGCGCAAACTCTCGGCGGGAGCTTGGGCGTCGGTTTGGTTAGGCAAATGAAGTGTAATTCCCGATGAGAGCGGAGGTCTTAAAACGCTTTCACCGAGCTTATTGGGAGTTAACTGTTCAAGTGCCGCAATTACTGGTTAACTTTGGACTCGATAAGGGTTAAGTGCCGCTATTACGTCAGCCGTTGTTTATTGTTGAAGTTAATAATTCCCTTGGCCTTAAAAAAGCCAAAGTGGTGTTCATAGTTTACCCAAAAGTAGTTTAAATTTAAAGTAAATTTTAAACAGTATTTCCTTACAGTTCTTGAATTTTAGAGTCACGAAATGGGAACAGGTACTTCATCTTAGTTGGAATTCCCGTAGCTCAACAGAACGGAATTTGTTGGACTAAATTTATCGGCGCACCTTCATTATCCCGCTCTGTAACCCTGGGTTTTATGAGCAGCCCAATAATTTGGACACTGATATGCAGCGTCTGACCCACATCACCGCCCTCCCGCACGAGACTTTAAAGCCTTCGCCTGGGAGTCCTAAATCAGCCTTACAACCATAAAACTTACTTCTGATTTCCCTCTTTTCTTTTCCCCCTGCCATTGGCAGTGCCAGCTTACTGGGTCAACACAAATCAGCATAAGCCACACAACTCCACATCGGACAATAACATTTTTATGTGTTAAGCTTTATGACAAAAGGCCAACACGAAGCCGGGGGAGAATGCACAGGGAAATGCGAAAATACCAGCACTCGCCGAGAAACACGTGAAAGTTGCTGCTGCAAGTTGGCATAGAAAGTTCACCGATTTGTTTTGGCCGTAATAAATTCGGACAGCTGTAAGCAAGCAACACCCGGGGAGTAAGCAAAACAAACGTTCTCGGTCACTGCAATAGTTCACAGAAAGAGTCAAGGACCAAGGGAATGGAATGGCTTTCGTTTCGTTTCGCTCCCAGCTCCTCCCCATCTGTGAGGCTGCGTGGGATCAATCTTTTTCCGCAGCTGCTCCACATGTTCAGCTTGCTGCGAGCTTCTGTCAAAAATGTTGGGCCCGAGCAAACAAGGCAACGAAAAGTGGGCGTTGAAATATCCTGCTTAGCTGTGTGCCAGCCATTTGGTTCTTAACCCATTATTTATCATCGATACCACAGTCCACAAGTGACTAAACAAGATGTTCAAAAATGTATACATTTGTAGAAAAGTTCAAGCCACACTACCAAATCTATATTGGGATTAAAAGTATTCACTTAATATGCACATACTTTCTTTTAAGAAGTTTTTAATAGTTCAACTTGAATATTTTGAAAAATATTTCCAAGCTTTTAAAAAATAATCCTACGCCTACAGCACACCACTTTTATCTAAATATCATATAGAATTTATTTAGTAAATTAAACAAAACCTTATAAATAATCCAACTTTGTTAAATTTCTTAAATTTAAGAGAGGCTTATGGTGGCTCCTTTTTTTTAATTCTTATTTTTTAAGTAACTGGCCTTTTATGAACGATTTAAGATATTTATTGGGTTAAATCCATTCGAGCGCTAGTCAAGCGTTTTGTTCGTGTTTTCTGGATATTGTTTTGTTATCTTTGTTTTTATTCTTATTTTGTTAATTTTTTTTTTGTTGTGGCATCTGTCGCCTGGCTTCTGTTTTCCCTGTAAATGTGTGTTTATATTTGTTGTTGTGTCTTGCCCTAACCCTCTGCCAAGTTAAATAATTTTAAATGTAATTTTTGGATGTGAATCGCTTTGGCCCACTTGAGACTGGAGTGTTACTTTTGGCAAATGTCAGAGTGCTTCTGTACACACACTCCAGCCTGCGTTGGCCGTTGGGTTTTTTGTAACTCCAACTCCGACTGCTCCACCCTCGTTAACCTCTGAACCGGCGGTGAGTGCACATCTCCTGTTGGCAGGGACATGCATAAATATTGCAAAACGTGATCCTGCCGCAGATATGTTAGGTGAGTGCAGAGCCCCGGCGTCTGGCCAAAATGCTTGCCATGGCCTGGCTGCCAGCATTCCAGCCTGCCCTTAGAAATAAGCCCACTTGCCGATTGTCTGTCTTCCGGTCCTTCTGTCGCTCGCTCTTTTGGCCTATCTGTGCGCCTGAGTTTAGGCCCGGATTTTTGGCGTACTCTTTGGCTTGTTGTAAGGAGCTTTTATGCATGGACTAACTGGCTTGAACCACTCTGCTTTAGAGTCGTGCCATAAATTTTGGTCAAATGCTCGAGCAAATCTGGGAATTCCTTCATCATATCTCCGTTTGTTCAACAGCAGGAATTTTCCTTTGCAAATAATATTTCAATATATCTACAGCATTTACAAATTGTTCATATACAATTTTACTATCTGCTTTTGTTTTCCCCTTGAATATATTTAAGAGCTCAGTCAGCGCTCGCTTGGTAGGCAGTGAAACTAAACCAATATAAAATACCGATTATATTTTTAATAATGCCAACGAGTTCGATTATCAGATTATATTTTTGTTTATGTTTTATTTCCTTATTGAATATAGTATTCTTAATACTGCTTTTATAAAATTTATAAATTTTTGTGTACTGTAAGTTTATCAACAGAAAGAATTTTTCATTGTTCCTCATATTATTTTGTTCTGGATATTTCTTTGACCTTCTGTTAATAATTTTTGCATTCATACATTTTTAAAAGATGAGGGAATAGAATTTTTATTTATATGAGTGCCTTTATTTCTGGAGGTAACAAGTCCAGAAGACCCTTGCTTCTGGCTACGTAATTTCCCAAGCGAGAGTTGCCTTGGCTCAAAGCAATTAATTGCCAGTTAAATGCAATTAAGTGCAGGAAGCAGAAAAATTTCATGAATATATATGCGGCCCCCAACAGCCATTTTTATCGGCTACAAGGCGATAAACATTAAAGATTACCCGAAGCGGTGCTCAGGGCGCATACGTGATATTAATTAAAGTCGCTACCGCTAGCTTAAGCCGGGATTTGTCAGATGAACACAACAAAAATAAAAAATAAATAAATTGCATTGAATAAATTAAAGTCAAGTTCTAAATTTACTTTTCGTTTTGCTTGATGTTGTACCCTTGATTTACTTTCTTTAAAATAAACCTCAGCTGACCCTTATTCATGTCAATATAATTCTCGCTGTGTATATTATTCTTCCTGGGCCAAATACTTAATTATTTTGCTTTTTGATACGCACTTCTCGAGGACTGTTGTGGCTGTAGCTATAGATGCAGCTGCAGTTCAAGTAGCGGGCTTTCCGTGCTCCGTAATCGCGATAAGTGCAACAACAAACGAGTGGGAAATCTGGAGCGGTCTGCGAAATGTCTTTACGTGGGTCCACAAACAATGAGCAGGAACACGACGCGCAAGGGGGGATTTACACTTTTTAATAAAGTCATATACACGCACACCCGGCCGTCCTCGTCCTCGTCCTCGTCCTCGTCGTCGGTGGTGATGGCCAAGATGCCAATGTGTTATACGGACGTATCCGGCAGCGGGACTGTGTGTTGCCGAAATATAACCATTAATTTTTAATATCTATTTAACATTTCAATCAGCGAAATGGCCGCGTTCGCCGCTCGATTCGTATGCAAAACTTAATTAATATTTAATTTTTCATTTATTGTATTTCTGTGCGCGGCCGCTAATAAAATTAAACGGCCAAAAAAACGGCACAGGACCCCGGCCAGGATCTACTCGCACAGAGACTGCGGCACTCACACACTCGCGCACACAGGAAAACTCTCGAGCCTTCAGCTGTGTTTTTCTTATTTTCCGATGGGTTCCACGCGCCGCGTTTGCTCCTGAAGCGAATGGCTCCCGTATCCTTGAGCAGAAGACCGTAGCGCCACGTTCCGACACGAATACGAAACTGAGCCGCGCCACTGGCAAAAACGTTCCCGAGCACCAAAAAGTCCTTTGCTCCTCGGTCGATACGCCAGCTCGGGGATTTTTGCGCTCGTCTCCAGCACGTCGTGGGCCAAACATCGTTTCCACTCAATTGCCGAATGAAAGTAAAAATTACACGACCTCGGCGAAGAGAGGCTCGGCAGTTTGAGTTTGTTTTGGTTTAAATTGCATTGAGAACTGGATAAGTAGGCCTATCCCAAGCTGTTTTGCATTTCGTTACACGCCGTAGGTAAGGTCCTTGTGATGCATATTTTCTGACATATAAAATTGATTGAAAGTTTTAATGGATTTCCTGAAAATATATAACTAAGTAGAATTATTCTGCTCATAAGCCATATTAATCTCTAATCTAGTTTTTCTTCAAAATTACAAACTTTGAAGAAATATTTGGCAAATAAATCTGTTAATTTCCTTAATAAACAGGGCTTGTTAAAGGATATATAAATTTATAACATATAAATAAAAAAACTTATCACTATTAAATTTTTAGTGAGAGCTTCACTGTATTGCTTTAACTTTTAATTGTTTTATGTTAGTTATATTAGAGAACAAATAACAGTACAATTAAATTGAAAAAATAAAATAGTAGTAGTAGTAGTAGACTTATTTATTTTTTTATTTTTGTAACTCAAAGCCACCTTCAGGCAAAACGAGATAAGTAATCAGAATGAAAGAGAAAATAACCCTGCCATTGAAATGTCCCCATTTTCTCTTCAGAGCCAGCGCCTGCGCTTTCCTCGACTTCCAGTCAGCTAACTGCAGAAATATAAGAGTTTTTATAATGTTGTGGGACTTTTTCGCTTTATTCAGCGCTGTCGTTAGTTTATTCAAAACACATTTTGAATTATAAATTATGTTTTGTTTAAAAATTCAAAGAGTTGTCTTGAGCCATCCTAAATAAAAAGAATTATTAAGTTTGGCTTTGGTTTAAGAATATTTTTAAAACATTACCTTAAAATCGTTTCCGTTATTACATTTTCATAATCTTCCAAATCTGTAAAAATAATAAAATTATTAAAAATAAAAGGGAGGAGCTAAAAGTGATTATTAACTTATGGGATTTTATATTATATTTTGTCAACATTGTTACAGAGGAATTAACCATATACTTAATGAGCTAATGTATGGAAGGAATCTATTAAACTTAACAAAATTACATTACAATTTAAAATATGGATTAACTAGTTCGAAACTTCCGCCTCAAGAACTAGCTAACGTTGACATATCTTACCCTATCATGTTGATTGGCCAGAGGTGGACGATTCGTTCCAGCGCCTGATGGCTTGGGGCCTCTGGGATTAGGAGTCCCGGATGCGGACGGTTTGGTGATGCTGGTCAGGGGCTTCGGTGGCGATTTCTGTGTCGACTTTGGCGGTGACTTCGCAGGCGGTTTTTCGGGCATTTTGAAGTCGAAGTCGAAAGAATATTTTTTGAGACTCTTGCCAATGGAATTTTTGCAATGGTTCAAAGGTTTTAGCTTACACAGATTGAATTTAACGTGATCGCCCACTAGATGCCCAGAAAGTCTAAGCAAATTCACATGACGGATTTCAGACAGGTAAGCGAATGCCAGCCTGTCTGACTTTGAGGCTGACTTCCATTTACAGGCCACAGGGCAGTCAGTCATTCGTCAGCCGTCATGGCAACTCCACTGCGTGCTCATAAACGGACAGGTATGTTTAAAAAAATAGGATATGTTGTGAAGAATATAATGAAAATATATATAGAGCTTAACCTACAAAATTGATATTTATTTAAGCTATTATAAGGTTTTTCTCATATATTTATTATATTCTAGTATTTTGATATGAGCCTTACTATTCATTTGAGCTCTGCTGTCCTCATACATCATAAATGTCAGCGCCTGAAATTACGCATAAAGCATAAAGCCATATAAATGAGCCATACTTTAAGGCGCACTATATTTATGTACTTGCCGCGTACAATTTTGCACTTGCCCCTCCATTCGGCAGCGACTGTACATATTCTTTTTTTATAAATTAATTTGCATAAATTATGGCATATGAGGGAGTCCAAGTCGAAGCTAGGCCAAGCGGTTGCTATTTATCAAAGCGGAGCAGCGCAAATTCCTTTAAATGTCTGGCTCACGGCAACAATCACTCATTCATTCATTCAGTCATTCGGTGCCCATTCACTCCATTCCGCCGTCACTCGCAATTTGCATTTTTCGCACGGGCATTGTCCGCCCAGAAAAACGGCACTCTTATAGCCACCCCCGGTGGGGTGTCGGTGGGTGGTGGTGTTCCGGGGGTGATCCGGGTGCCGGCGGCGGCAACAATGTTGATTGTCTGCTAAAGAGCATAAAGTCGTAATGGAGTGAAGGCAGATAAACATAAAAATAGCATAGAATTGTGGGCACACAAAGGCGGAGGCACAGACGACTCAAGAAATGCGAAAGGAAATGGAAAAGCCAAGCTTGTAGAATGGAAAGTGCACGCGTACGCGCGAATGTTATGGCCAATCACTTTATTTCACTTGTTTTCAATTTTCTTCAGCGCTTTACGTTTACGCTCTCCTCCACCTATTTTCTTTCTTTTTTTACCAGCTAGTCTCAGTTTTTTGAGGGGGCTGAAATCACGTAGAGGTCATGCTAATCAATGCGACAGATGCCCAAACGATTCCGCCATTATATGGAGCAATAAGAGGGATTACACTGAGAAATAGTATGGTAGCAATTTAGAAAAAAACGAAAATCAATGGGCTTAAAAGTATATTAATTTTATTATGTTTACAGAATATGCAAATCAGATATCAGCTGTCGTGGATATTTTTACATATTTAAGGTCAAATTAATAACTATTAACTCACCCCAGAAGGCATGAACTAGTTGGGAATTATACACCTTCTCAAGAATCCATTAGTTAGGTTAGTTATGAAAGATATGTCAGTGCTAGAAACCAAGTTCAAAACTCCCACCTAGACTTGCGAAAGAAGCATTTCCCTCCGTGTACCACCGCACCCCAACCCACGATATTTCCCCGCCGGATCCCCAACAGATTAACCACCAGCTCGACCACAAAAACCATCGAATAATTGAGTCATCAAATGTTTGGCGCACCCTTTTACTTTTGGCTGCCTTTTGCCACGGCTTTGACAATTAACCGAACTATAAAATGTTTAAGTTTGAACACCTGGCTGGTAGAAAAACGTTTCCCCGCCCGAGCTAATGGGGTAGGGGGTAGAGGGGGTCACATGCCTAAAATATACACACACCCGCAGAAGCACAAAAGCACCCAGACAGGCAGACACACACACACACACGCATACATTTAAGCCAATTAGCATTTATGTGCGACGCTGGGTGGCTAAGCAAAATGCGTTACATTTTCATCAAACGCACGACACTTTGTTTTAATTTGAGCAACCGCACGCACACAAACAGGGGAATACCCACGCACACACACACACACACTGACACTCACAGACACAGTGACAGGCTCTGGTTTCGGTCTCGTCACGGTTTACAGATTTCCGTTCCCCAAAGGACCTTGCACGGGATATTACATTGTTTTGGGCAATTCGCTTTCACTGTGATTAATTTAAATGCACCCCCACCAATCGCTCGCACCCTCGCAGGCCGTACTTTTGCGCCCATCACGTGTTTGGGATTCATAAATATATCCTTGAAGCTCCAGAGCCGCAATTTTAAATCGAATTGCCCATAGAAAGTCGCCGGGCTGTTAGCAGCGGGACAATTAGCCCCCGATGGCAGACAACGCCTAAAGTTGCCGTGCTAATGAGGAATACCCTTGGCTCCGGATTTCGGGGCCTGGGCTGTAAGGAAAAGGAATTATGGTGCGTCTGGAATTTACATGCGAATAGTAATGACATATGAATTTTATGGGGGGTTACGAATGGGAAAACGGAAGGCCACAAGCACACAAGAAACGTCCATAAACTATGATTATAACGAGACATAACGTTCCAAGCTTTACATTTTACATCTTAATTATGGGAGTATAATTAAAAGTATTTTTCTTGAAGGATAAAAAAAGGGAAATAATGTATAAGGGAGGGAAAGGAAGAGGAAATAGTTATTTTTATGTAAATAAACCAACAACCTAGATAAATCTTCTTTTCATTATAAGCCCCATCTCAATCGGTCAGGCTCAAATCTTTCGTTGCTTTGCGCAATTACCGAAATGCATCTGAGCCTGAACATCCGCTGCGTTTTCTCACCTCACAGGTGTAAATCAAATCAATTTTTGCCCACTTGAAATCCAAAAAGGAAAGGGGGACCAATGTACGGCATTACCTATCCGCTCCGGAGTGTGCCTGTGCGTGTGGGTTTTGGGTTTCGAGAGTGGAGTATGCGTGCAGCAACATATATGATCATGCATCATAATCCGAAACCCAAGGCACACGCAGACACTCGCAGGCGAGGGTGGCCACCCACACAGATACACATCAGTTGCTTTGTAATTAATTACTTCACACATTGACGCCGGCCAGTTCGGGTGCGGGTATTCCCAACAACAGGCAACACAAACGTAAAGTTTACTCTCTGATTCCGACCGATGGTGCCACTACACTAGAAATAAATAGTACCTTGTTTAGTCCTTTTATTTATTTGTCATTAACTGTGTTTATTTTGAGTTTTACTAGTCAGACATTGAAAACAGATTTAAAATTGGGAAAGGAACTTAACATTTGCCACTTCATAAAAAGATTTTTTACACATTTCGATTTCGATTTTTCCCTTCAGTGTATTTCGGTCGCTGTTGTTGCTGTTGCCGCTCATGCTAACTAATATTGTTACCAGCTTTTTGGATAGTTAGCTGCATGTTTGGTTAGCTGCTTCTGCCACCGCCGCCGCCGCCGCTGCTGTTGCTGTTGCTCCTTCTCTGTTGCTCGTATCGTAAATTATGTGCCATTTATGCGGCATTGGCTTGAAATGGAAATTTGTCCCATTTGTTGCTCGGCGAGACACTTGAGTATTCATAAGGGAGCCCCCGGCCTGTTGTTTGGCATTGATTTATGGTACCGAGTAAATTTGGCTAAATATTAAATGAAACGTTAAACCCGAAAGGCATTCGCTGGGCCTGTGTAGAGAGGTACATGGTATGGGGTGTGAATCCCAAGAAGTATGCATTTCGACAACGGGTCAACTTTCATTTGACTTATAATTGGGGATGGCCCCCCTTGAACCCAACCCGTCATTCGCTGCCCGTTCTTGTTAGCCAAATAATGATGCCCTCAATTAAGCCAACAAAAGTTTCGCCAACAACTCGTCAGAGCCTGCAATTATACGCGCAGGGAAATTAAGTTAGCGCCTCCGACTTGAGCTGCATTGCCTTGCATTTGCGTCGGTCCAAGAAATTATATAAAATTTGCTCCCAGCAGCAGCAGCAGCTGTGTAAGGTGAGAGGTTTGTTTGGCTGTTTGTTTTAGCCCGTTGTTGCTGCTATTTTTAATGAGCCAGAGTTGAAGAAAAAGCCTGATTACGGGGGGGGGAGAGACTGTCGACTTGCCAGTGGCCTAATTATGAGTTAAAATTAGTTTTGCGTTAACCCTTCTTAGAGGAAAACAGCAAATTTAAATTACTTACATATATTAGTTCAATTATTATGTCATAATTGATAGTATTATTTGATTTTGGTTTTCTTATTTTGCGAAATTCATTCCCCATGTGAACTATAGTTGAAAACCGTTCGGCCACACACACAAATTTTATATGGGTTAAATTCAGTTCACCCCACTGCATTACGCATACGCCCTGTGAGCACCGCACATGCGAGATTTCTAATTAAACTTTCATGCGGCTGCAACTTGCCCCGAAAAAGTTACACATTTGATTATGCTGCTGACCAATAAGTGCAATCATGTTGCAGCGGCAACAGCAATTAACTAACGGTTGGATTTCGGCGGGGGAAGAGCGCGAGAGTGCTGGCTGACCAGCGAACAAACTGTTGGCTTAAACTCAAAAGCGGCAACAATTTATGCGGCAGTGGCAGCGGCGGTGGCAGCAACACCAACTGAACATTTGGCGAATTGCGCGGCCAACAAAACGACCAAAAAACAAAACGACAACATAAACAACTCGCATATGAGCATTTGGCCAACTCGCTGTGTCCCATCGCCACTTCACGTACATTGTGGTTACCGCATTGCAACCGAAACGGCCAACAAATAGGGAACTTTTTCTGCAGCGGTTAGCAGCTGGGAAAAACCTATTCATGCCCGTGGTATGCAAACATTTTGAACAAATAGTTAACTAATATTTTGTATGAATAGGACTTGGCTTAAACTCTATGGCGGGTCGAAAGGCATCCGTTCAATTTGCAACTATTCGGCGCTTTTCAATGATTGGCCATGTTAGAAGGTATTTTCAGTGAGAAAAGCTTCTCTCAGTGCGAATTAAAAAACCAATTTTGTGGAGCATTTATAAAATTTTTTCACTGCAGCTTAGCCATAAAAAAATTCTCGTCAACATTTTTTCATGCGGTTCAAACTAAACATAACATTTTCAATTTATTTCATATTTTCGTATCCAGCTAGAGGAATAAGTGAATTAATTTTAAATTTATGAACAGCACTTGCAATTAAGATGGTCTGCCTCGACTCTTCGCTCAGGTGATTCAACTACTTTAAAAAGGCAACCATGAACCTGCTCTTCCCTCCTCTCCTCTGTGGCCAGCTGTCTTCAAATGTTCCACCAGAAGTATTTTCACACAGCAATTTTCAGACTAGTACAAGTGGCAAGCAGCAGCCGCATCAGGAGCTGAAAGAACGAAAACAAAATATGATGTAATTTTACATTCAAGTGAGCGGAAAATATAAATAAGCAGCAGGTGCTCATTTCCTGTTTCAAACATGGCACAGCCAGCGCACTCGTTCAGCTCGCTCGCGCAGCTGCCCACCATGTCCCTGGGCCCGAAGGAGAGAGCGGAGCGGCGAGGGGCGACGCATGCACGTGAACTGTGGCCAAAACACACATACACTTGGGAAAAATATAGAAAAACATCTCTAAAGAATATAAACCTAAAAGGAAGTGCAGCAGACTTTGTGGAATTTATATTCTTCATCAGAAGCAAAACTCTTTACAATATCTAAATAAGTCCTTGGTTAAAGAATAAAAAGAATCAAGCTTTTACATAACAAGATAGGTATTATTCTTTCGAGTGTACACACACGATTTCCGTTCTCTGTTTGTGATTCTTTAGCGAAGAGCTGCGACGAGTTCATTTATATAAATGCCTGGACGTGGGCATAGCGGAATGTGGGGGAGGCCTTTGCCACGCCCACGTTGTAATGAGCCCGGAGCAAAAACTAAACAACTTCAAAGTGGACAAAGGCAATTACTTTGCCAGGTGTCAAGCGTGTGTGTGTGTGTGTGTGCGTACGCCGGTGTGCGAGTGCTACTGCCGGGGATGACGACAGGTGAGTCCGCTGAATAGCTACTGTGGCCCGTCCAAAGTCTATAATTAACAAATGATTAATTATGCATGACTTTGGCGCCTTCGCTCGTTATCAACACGCCCACATCACTTTCGGACCGCCCCCATCCTCATCGCGCCCGACGTGTGTTTCCTGTCCATTCCCAGTAGTTGTCCACAGACTTTTCGTAGCCTTTGATTCATTAACATTTTGGCAATGTGACTCCGCAACCCCTGCCATAAACTCCGGCTCCAAGTCCGCTTCCGATTCCGACTCTGACCCCGACAACGGCTCCAACTCTGGCTCTGGCTCCTACCTCAATCTAAAGCAGACGTAATGGCCTGCAAGGTTTACGATTGCGTCTTGTTTTCCATTTGGCTGTCGGCTTATTTACATAGGACATGAGAACAGGCAGCAGTCTCAGTATAATTTGCATACAATTGCAACAAGTTCCGTGGAGGAGAGACATGTGTAGGACTTGGAGATGGCGATATTTAATTGACAAGTTTGTAAATAAATCAGATGCATAAATCATCAGATCAACAGATTGCCATTCTCTTTAACCATTCAAAATAATTTGTTCTTATTTATAATTTACTTTAAATCTTGTAAAAACTCACGATGGCCTCACGTACCCATCGCTATGCTGAGGTGTAGACCCCGGGAGACACATAATCAACGTACCGCTGGGAAATACAAATACGTTGCATGCGGATTGGCCTGGGCTGACACTACCATGTCAGCCAGAAACAAGTCGGGCAAGACACAGACATTAAACTATGGAGGTTAATTTGACTAGGGCCGCCGTTTGTGCAGATGAATCGCCACGGGCTGACTGGGACACAATGCCGAGCACTCGGCACGTCACTAATGCAACAAGGCTGCGACAAAAGACAAAGGATAAGCTGAAGTATTTGTGCAGCTCCGGGTGAATGCTCGTTTTGAAATCCAACTGGTCTTGCTGCCTGCTCTGCGATCCTATTCTGTGCAGTCCCTATGCATACATAGACATATGTGTGCCGGGCAATAAAATGTCTTCCACTTGAAGTCGCAGGCTGGCCCGCTTTAAGGGGCAACGTTGCGTATGCGCAATTATTAAATGCAGCATGAGACCATTTGGCAGTGGAAACACGACGCAAGTGAGCGTAATTGCTGTCAGCCCCTCAACTGTGCAGTACTCCCCACATTACGAATGTTTTGTCAGTCGATGCTATTAACATTTGCTTGTGCCGAGTGAAAAATGCGTGGCAAATGAACCGTGGGAAAGCGGAAAAATTGTAAAAACAAGAAAGTGACTTAACTAGGGCGGACCGCAGTTTAAATACCCTCCTGAATCATCTTTAGAATATAAGATAGGGGCTAAGAGACCATTTAAAAACAAATTTTAATATGGCAACCCATTTAAAAAATAATAATAAATTAACATCTTTCACCTTTTTCTTTACCAAACCCAAACTAGTCGGTTGCCAGTGATGTGTAACAATTTTGATGACCAACTTGCGACTTAAATGCCGCAATCCTTTCAATCATCATTAGTCGCAACCATATATAGTGTGCAGTTTAGCTTCCAGCTAAATCTATTGTGGCCCGCCACCACGAAAATGTTTCAGCTCGATTTTAAACAATTTTTCGGCTTCTCGCTCCACATTTACCAGGGCATGCAAATCGGATAACAGGCAGCAAAAAAAAAAATATAAATAAAAAAAAAGGGAGGGATATACAAAAGGATAATAAAAATCGGCAGCATGCGGCGCAACAACAGCCGCTACACAACCTCGCCGGATGCACTAAAATCGTGAAGGGAATGGGGTCCTTTCGTCGGGCAAGGGTTGATTGCTCCCGGGCCCTGGCCAGTGACCAAACCGAACAGATCCGATCCTCCTGGCCACCACTCTGTCCGGCAATGCCTCAATTCCGTTGCCTTGCTGTTGTTGTTGTCGCTGTCCAAGTTAATGTCTGTGTTTCGGGTTCCACACACTGAAAGAAATTAAATTCAGTGAAATTAAATAAAGAAATCGGAATTAAATATTTCCCAAGTCACAACATATTGCCTTTAGATTATCAGAATTTATTATATTAAATTTACTTAACTTTTATTATTATTTAGATTATCCAAACGCATTTTTGCTCAGTGCAGCTGGCGCTGCATTTCTGGATGGCACACTAATTTGATTTTTTATACAAATCGACAGATAGAGCGCGCTCTTATTTCGTTATCGAGTTTTGTTTGTTAACGCTTAGCTTGGCGCTTTTTGCACTGGGGTTCCCCTTCATTTTGCGCTACATCGAAAACAATTTTGATCGCCTCTGCAACGGAGTGGCGACAAAAAATTTGCATTCAATGTCAATTTATGCAAATCCCATTGCCAGACCTTGCGGATACGCTCGGCGAAGGACAAGACAAAACTGTGGCCAATTGTCGAGTTATATGCTAATTATCCAGCCATTGCATCTAACCTAAATTTTTGCGCGAAAGCGAACACAAACGTAGGAAAATTTAATTCCCTTTGAATTACATTTTGACCGGGAAACGACAAGAATAAGTTGTGAGCGAACGGAAAAAAATTACAGGAAAATATGAATGGGTCGACCGGCCAGGCCAGGCCGGGCCAGTCCAGGCCAGGACGAGAAAGTGAGTGCTCTCTGCTCTGGACGTGGCCGACAAAACGAACAATAGAGCGTAAAATAAGTGCAAAGGCAGTTGGAAGCGGGGCAGCGTTTAGTGAAGAAAAAACTTTGCCAACGCGCCAGAGAATTCAACGAAATGAAAAATGAACAAAGTGCCCTAATGGCAAGGAACACGGCCGCTTGTACTCATTTCGAATAAGTCTTAGCACCATAGTCGACCCCAAAGAAACCCTGTAGAGGGATCTAACGACCAACAAGTGCAGGATATAGTTTAGAAACTCAAAAAAATTACTATACTTTTTTTTTTAATTTTATAAAGCGGCAGAACTACTTGAAATTTAGGATAGCTTGCCCAAGTTAAGCAATTATCTAGATTTAGATGTATCTTTCAAAAAGAATGTCTCCCTTCAACTTCGCAATAATTAAATTAATTGTAATATTCGTATATCTTTTTGATGAACACAATATACCTTTGCCCCAAGTATAAAAATATAAAAAGAAACCCCCGGAAAGAAGGAAAACGGCCAAAAAAAATCAGCTTCAATTGAACAGTTAAACTTCCATTAATTGTACGCTCCGCCAGAGCCACGTGGCCCCGGACCGGACTCCTTCCGTTGCCAATCCAATCGCATTCCGCTGCCAACTGTGTCAGTTTCGAATTACAAATGCATGGACTGCTTACCCAAACAGGTCAGCCTGCAAATTCGCGGTGAATTGTGCAGAACCAAAGGCAAAGGCATCGGCAACGGTAGTGGAAATGAAAATGGTTGGGGGGCAAATCAATTAGATGATTGTATCATTAGGAACAAAAACAGGCGGCCAGGAAATTAACCAACATTTGGGCAGCTAATTGGCTGCCTAAATGGCTCAAGCTGCTCGTGTGGAAATCCATTGAGGGACCCAAGTCCCATTCTATCCCATCCCGTCTTCAATGAACCGCACAGCGTAAAGTGTCGTCGGCCACACTTCATTGAAGGCTGTCAAAAAATTTTCAATTTACCAAATTAGTTCAGCAGATGTGTGGGTGCTTCAACTTAAACACTGGAAAAACTGCCGGAAAAATATATGACAAACAAAGAAGGCTTTTTTTTAACTTCCTAAGTCTAATCATGAACATATTCCTAGATATATTGATACATTATTTATTCATAACATATTTTATTGACAAATACTAAGTTTAAAATGTACCTTGCATGTTTTTTAACAGTGCAGTGGCAGGAAAAGAAATTAGTATTAAGTGAAATGTAATGATGACAACGGCAACTGAGAATCGCCAGCTGACAATAATGAGCTGGCCGGACTCAACAAAAAAGAATCCGCTTCCCCAAAGCTTCTTCCGACAATTACACGGACAAGGGCCAAGGAAAGAGACCTTTAGCGCAGCTAAGCGCATTTTTCTTTCTTTTTTTTAAGTAAACTTTTCACTCAGGCGATGGAGAAAAATGAAAACCAATACGCATAAATAATAAAAAGAGCATTAAAGGGACGTGGGGCGCAAGTGAAAACATAAATCATTGACTCTGAAATGAAAAGCTGGGCGCAACAAGTCGTCGAAACAATAAAAAACCCGGGACCCGCCCTGTAACCCAACTCCGACGCTTCAAAGGTGCCAGCGAGCATTTGACCGACAGCAATGAAATATATGTTAAATTCAAAAAAATTAGAATTAATGGCCCTGGAAATATAATGCCAGCGGAAGGGACGGGGCGAAGTCGGGAAAACCTTTACATATAGGAACGACTAAGCGAAATGCTTTAAAATTGGGTGTTTTTTAAATGCTGATATGGAAAATATTTGTGGAGCAGAGCTTTTAAAGAAGACAGACCAGATTCCGACAATGAGATTTTTTATTTAATTAAAAGGAGAAATTTTATATTAATATACACAAATTAACTTTTTATTATCAGTCTTTTTGCAGCAATGAAAAAATATATAAATCAGTTACATTATTTAATTATTTGTATTGTCTTATTGATAATAGAGTTAAAGCCTAACCAAATACAATTTTTTTTATTAATTTGTTCTCTGTAATAATCAATTAATTAATTTTTTTCAAAACCACATTTATAATTGTCAAAGTTATTTATTTTTCCAAAGGAATTCGGTGTCAAAGCCATGTGATTGATGCCCAATGTGAAATATATTTAAAATTGTGTTCATTTTTTTGCTACAACCGTTCAGAGCTGAACTAATGACTCTGAGTGGTGCCCCCTTGCCGACCAGTTGGTATATTTAAAATACATATTTAAAATGTGTTTTTTCCGCTTTGACGGAAAATGGGAAGTAAAAAGCGCAAAACAGCAGCTCGCGTTTATGTTAAATGCTGCGACGTAACACGCTTGTCGGCGTAAACAAGCTTGGCGAAGTTTACGCATAATTTTAAAAACACACGTTGCAGGCACACAAGCGTACACTCACTCACAATGCGTATAAATTATGTCAAAAGCGCCGTGTGTGTGTTGTGTGTGTGCGTGTGCGTTGCAGGGGCATGGCGGAGCCTTTGTGCGGCCCCGTTTTTTGCAGCGCACTTTTGAGCGCATTGAGTGCTTCCCTTTTGGCAGTCGACAAATAATTGAAAGCTCGGCGGCTTGCATGCACAACTCGGCTACGTTTATTACTCGACAGCTATTGAAAAACTAAATCACAATACAATTAGGGCGGGGCCGGCAACGGGTTAATCAGAGAACAGGATCATCCAGGTGTTCAAGGTAAGAAGTAGTGCTGCAAGAAAATTGCGCCTTTAGAAGTTGGATTCTTGGGCCTTTACGGCCAATGCTCACCTTGGGATCGGCCTTCTTCCAGCACTGGTGGAACCACCAGGCCTTGTGGCACAAGGTGTCGCCCTCGGGATGAATGCAACCCTTGGACATGTCCATCAGCTTGTCGCGCACAGAGAGCGGCACGGTGGCAAAGAGCTTCTCCAGGTGAACGTCCCCGTTCTCGTCCACTACCTCGATCTCGTGAAAGAAGCAGTTCATATAGCACTTGAGCTTCTCGTCTTCGTGGATCTCCCCGTCGCTGAACTCCTTGATGGCAGCTGTAGGTAAACAATTGTATATTATAAGGGATAATAATATTTAATTATTATAAATTTTTTATTATTAAGGATACAGCATTGACTGAAAAAGAATATACCCCAAGTTCTAGTGACCATCCATTTGGTACTCAAGGATTTGACGATGCATGCAAATATAGCACTTGGCCAAGTGTTGCATCTGCCGAGTTCGTGATGGCTACAATTATAGGCTCACTTTCGGTGCCGGATTATAACACTCACCCTCGGTGACTCCCGTTTTTTCCACACACGAGTCGTGGAAGGGCTTGGCCATTTTGAGGATGCCCGGCGGTGGATACTGCAATTAAAAATCGTTGCTTAAGTGGGCGTTGCAACGCGGCCGGGCACTTCATTAACCCACGTTCTCGTCACGCTGCGCCGCAGCCGGGGGCAGGATCAGCGCTCCGCTGAGCAGCGACAAGGCGATTAAAAGGACAGACGCACTGACACGCCGACCAAAGCCATTCAAAGCCATTTTAATGTGGCCCTCCGAGTTCCGTTCCGTTCCGTTCAGCTCCTTTCCTCTTCTTTTCGACTGTGAAACAGCAAAAATTGTCCTCCGTCTCGGCCTTGTTTGTAAATTCTGAGTAAAACAAAAAGAGCCCAGGAAAAAATAAACGAGGGACGTGGAACAAAAGCGACGATGCATAAGAGAGTACACGGACCAGGACGAGGCAAGCATCGGAAGGGCCAGGATGCGAATCCGAATAAGAATCAGGAAGAGGATGAGGATGAGGATGCAGATGCTGTTGACGACGATGTGCCACGCGTGACAGCTGGACAATGACACAGTGTATGCGTACACCGAGGCGAAAGCCGCCATGAAAATGTACTACTATGTATAAAAATTCTTTTCTGGTTTTTGGTTGCATTCTTTAAACTTTAATAATAATTACATTTTAATTTAAAAGGTGTTTTTAATTGTTATGTAATTTGTATAGCCTTGCAGTACAATTATTTAATAATACAAATAATACTTCCCTTATTGATGATATTTCCTTTAAAATTTAAACAACATTTTCAGTGCTGGTTTTTGCCCATGTGTATGAGAGCTTAGTCGTAGCATTTTTCCGTTCTTTTCGTATTTTTTGTATTATTTTATATTTTTTTGTATTTTTAAAAGCCACGAGGATAGCAACAAAAATCATTTGTTTCTTGCCAGCTCAGCGCACGCTAAATTAATTCCAACCGCTGATGGCCGAACAAAAAGCTCCCGCCAAAACGGAAACGGAACTGTGCCCGAGACGTCAGCGAAGTCGTCACAAGTCTACAATTGTCGTGTTTCGTCTGACAAACACATGCCCACGTGGCACTCCGCCATCGCTCCCCGCTCCGTCCCAGCCGTTCTCAGAAATTCTGCGCACAGGTCGGCCGTGATATATTGCCTAGCTAAGGATTCAGGGATTCGAGGATTCCTTATGATGTATGGTGGGCGGCAATGGAAATTTGAACAAACATTTAAGCAAGAAAAGGTTTGTCTTCTTTGCCAAAGTTAAGATTAAATAACTGATTTGCTTGAAGATTTTCACATTACTACATTTAAATTAAAGAAAAACAGAATTTGGTTAAAAACACTAGCGTTATTTATAGACACAATATATTATATAAATTAAATCTTCCATCTAATGAAATATAGAGAGCTGTCTTTAATTGTCATACTATCAGTTCATGTTAAAAATTATAGAATATTTCTGCAGAAGGTAATTATAACCTTTCTTTGTAGTGACTGGTGTTCTTATTATTTATTTTTAAATTATTTATGTTATATGTATACACGTCCCAGGATACCCACACCTGTCACCGGATGTCCAGGGTATCAAAATATAAAATTTCCCATTCGTTCGCTTCTTTTGAAATTGTAAAACCGAAATACACAAAACAAAGACTTCAACTTGCGCCCAACTGTCACTTTTGTTTCATCAAATGTCAACGCAACAACCGAAACAAAGCCACAAAACGACATTCGCCCCTCAACTCGCCCTCGCCCCCGGCCCACACCAACACTCTGGCACACACTCTTGCAGAAACGGAGGACGACGAATGGAATTACAGCAACATAGCATTTTTGCAGGACGAATATAGAGAACTTGTGTATGTGTACGTACGTATGTATTGTAGCGTCGTTGTGTGCGGCATGAACGATGGATGGTTTTTTAATTGCCATTTCAATTTTCGTGTTGCAACGCGTCGTTTGCCTATGCTTGGGCAACCTTCGACCCCTTGCCCGCCTTCGTCCTGGCTCACCTTCGGCCTTTGCCTCCTGCAGGTCCTTTCCAACCTACCTTTTGTCCCCACGCCCGTCGTCAGTGCGAGTAGTTATGGGAAAAATTCGATACTGCACACACCCGCCACGCAGAGATTGTTTGACAACCGCAGTCACAATTGAATTTGCTTTATTGCCGTTTGCAGCGCTTGGCTTTTATATTGATTTTGGCCAAGTTCGCTGTGCCGTCGTTGGCGCAACCTCAACCGAACTGACTGCCGCACTCAGTTATCGGGCCAATTGGCGCTTCATGTGGATGCGATGTGTCTCTATAATGGCATCGCCCCTGTAAGTGCAGGCCCAAACTCAAGGGTCCCGCCCCCTGGCGTGTCTTTAATGATTAGGTGCAGAATTCTCCAGTACACTGAGAAATTTCACTGCTCTTTCGGATTCATTTTCATATAACATAGTGGATTATTTTCAGGAAAGTAAAGATACTCTTTAAAAAACCAGTTAGGAAAGCTTTGCTTCCAAACTTGTTAAAATATCTACAAAACTACAAAACTTTTTATTATAAATCCTTATAATGATATCCTCATTAACGTTCTACTCTTTTTTTCTCTGTGTATACAAATGGAAATGGTTTGTGGGTCAAACCATTGCAGACTAAATCAACTTTCGAGCCAGACGGACCGAAAGAAATGCAAAAACGTAAAGTTCCGAGCCTGCAAAAGTAATCAAGGAAGAGCAATCCCCACAATGGCCACTGCCAGCTTTTGTTGTCGATCCAGGATAGACGAGCTGATTTTAAAAGTAGCTCAATATCGGAGCTCCCTTTGAGTTGAAGTCCACTTGAGCTTTTTCGAATGGATGCAGCAGGGGAGGCATTATCTGCACAGCCAACAGGTAATGGTAAATGTAGTTGGGGCAGCCCAACTGAAAGGCTAAAAGGTACAAGAATTCAATCAATTAATTTCGCAGTTACCAATTATTGCTTTAAACCTTTTAAGCCTTATTTTAGGCATGTTTCCCAATTTAAAATTACATTTTAAAAATCTTTTTAAATACATTTTTGTAAATGCTTCATTAAACCGGCAACCTTTTATTCATATTTTTTTAAAACCTAAACAACTTTGTTAGCAAGGAGGTCACAACTGATCTTTCATTGCCTGTTCTCTGATTCCCTCGCACAACTCCGAGGTCCGCCCTAAAACTATATCCTAAATATAATATATTTTAGACCAAAAAGTAGTGGACAGGGTCAGCCTTCTTCCAGCATTGATGGAACCACCAGGCCTTGTGACACAAGGTGTCGCCCTCCGGATGAATGCAATCCTTGGAAGCGTTTATCAATATGTTCCTCAACTTTTCGCTTGGAATCGAATTGAAGAGCTTTTCCATATGGACATCGCCATTGTCGTCGACCACCTCAAACTCATGGAACAGACAGTTCATATAGCATTTGAGAGCCTCATCTTCATGGATTTGGCCATCACTAAACTCCTTGATGGCCTCTGTAAATATTTAAAATGTTTGAAAATAATCAATTCAGATACAGTTTAAGTTTACCGTCAGTAACGCCAGTTTTGGGTGCACAAATGTCATGGAAATGCTTGGCCACCTTCAGAATCGCTGGTGGGGGATACTACAAAAAATTGATTATAAATGGAAAACTTCGTTTTGAAAAAACTCCAACCTCAGCATCTCGTCTGGGCTCCTGGGCCGCCGCACAGACCAACAAAACGACGGACAGAACGAGGCATTTCAGCATTTTGAAGTCACAATGAAGGGCCAAAGGGCCGGGAATGGCCCTTTTATGAGACAGCCCAGGGGCTCCGTGGCAATATTCGACTCTGTGATGACTGTCATTAGAAACGCACACTAATTGCAGGTTGCCATTTGCAATCGAATTGCGAATCCATTTGGCAGGCGGCACGCGAGCCAAATGAATAAATGACAGCCCATACAGAGCGGCAATTGATAGCGAAATGCCAAATGGAGGACTAAAAACTGGAAATACACAAATTAAGCAATGATTGTATTGTGGCCGAGACCTGCAATTTTTGGAGTGTCATCCGCGACACGCTGAACTGGTTCAATGCGATCTGAGCCGAGCTCTGTTTTGGAATACTTTATTTTTGTGGGCGTTGCAGCACGCACACATTACGAGTGTTGCCACGGTTTTATTCTGTGTGTGGGAGAAACATGTCATAAAAGTCTAATATCGCTGTTCGGAAGGGCGTACGTACGTCAAATTCAATTTGAAATGGCGTTCTTTTGACACGCCCCAAACGTCAGCAAATTTGCGTAGACAATAGTGAAATATTTGAAATGCTCGACATAACTCAATTGCCTTGAAGTTGGGCACTGAAGGGTCGCCATCAATCAGAGTTTCCTCTGAAAATATATTACGATATTCAAATCACATCTGGGTGTGCTTTTCATTTTTAAATAAAAGGTGCTTAACTTTTGCGACACAGAAAGTGGTTATTGCAGACATGACTTCTTTCAGTTGAAATCAAATTTTCCTTGTTACCACATTGTTTCACAAAGAAACAATTTAATTGTTGCGTTATTTACTCATTATTTCAATAATAACAATTAAATGAGTTTGTTTTAAATAAATGCAAAACATTGTTTAAACCGTTTACAAATTGGTTTTCGGCTTGAAAAGGCTCCCTCTTTTGTAAAAATGTAAAATCTGTTATGATTTAATTAATGAAACTGTTACGTCCCAATAAAGCCTCTTTTATGCTTCATTTCGTTTTCAATGCTTTAAGTCCTTGTATTTTTATTCATTATTGAAGCCTTTATAAGTTTAAGGTCAAATATTTTGCAGGCATCCTTGTAAGTCTTTACTTTTGTCACCTATCCTTTCGAAAGTGTAAAACCTTTGATTAAATTTTATTTTAATCCAAATTCTAAACGACCTATTTTAATAATCTGCCTTGGGCTTTCAACCTTTTCATTTAAAATGAAAACATTTTATTTGACTAATTGGAAAGCAGACTCTGCAACTTTGTAAGCTGCGTTTCCACTTGTAGATCTTCCTGCTTTTTGTTCACTTTCTGTTGGCAACATATCCCAGTAGCAGTGCCAGTGCCAGTGCCAGAGCCAGAGCACATCAATCAGCCGTGAAATCAAAGCAATTTCTATGCGCTGCTCTCAATCAGCATTGCATACGCATACACATCGTGGCCTGATGCAATTGCAACTTCCACAGCAACATAAATTGCAGCAGCAGAAATTGCATTCGTTGCCTGTGGATGCGTGGAATATAATTACGGGGAATGCTGCTCCCTCGCAGCTGGCTGTCGGCCATGTATTAATTTTATTATGACGCCATTAATGCTTGTCGATGCATAAAATTATAGATGCGCTCTTTAGATAGCGCTAATTAAATAATTAAATATGCTTTAGGTCATTGCCAGTCAGCCGATTTATGAGCACCATCGATCAGGCGCGACAATTATGCAATTCCAGATGGCAACAGCTGGATGAAATATACATTTTACGCTTTTTTCTTATATTTTATTCATTACTCTCCCCTCCTTGGAACTCCGCATGCCAGAGCCCTATTCATTTGGCAAATGTTGTAATAGTAATAAGCCATAGATCCCAAATAATCCCAGACGGATGGTCTGCGTCCTCCCAGTCTCTATCTGTTCCCCAGGATGCGCTGCAGCAATGGTTACCTTTTTTCTTGGGTAAGTTCATCAGAGTGATGCATCTCTTCTATGTTATTTGTACACTGTAAAAACATTAAAATCAATAGCTTAAAATACCATTTCTGAACCATATTTATCATATTAGTCAAGGTAAATAACCATTTCTTATAAGATTGAAATTACTGTTGAAAATTAGAAAAATAGTTCTTTGTGTAACCAAAGTCAAAGCTTTCCCCTTGACAAGAGTTCCTATTTCCCTTGAAGATTTACAAAATACTTAGCTGACATAGCGACGGATGACTTGCTAGCTCAAACTGGAACTCGTTAATAGATGAAAAATCTTTCCATTTCCTTGTATCCTCCTATGTTTCAGTTTTGCAAAAGGCAAACTTAATTTAGAAATTAGATTAGCTTTAATTCAATGCATTTGACTGCGTCCATAAGCCAACTTGTCAAAATATCCACCTAATATTTTAATCCGATAAAGCTTCCATGTAACCCTTTTCCGCAGCAACACAAAAAAAATGTGGATACTGTCGTCAGCTCCCGGAATCAGATGCCACACGTGACAGCGATGTGAGATGCAAGCCGGAGGGGAAATGGGAAAGCTCAAGTCTTAAGTAGCCGTAAGCTGGATATCGATGCACGTAAGTGACGGGGGGAGACGCCGGCGACTTAGTGGCTCAGTGGCTCATTGGCCATCACGTGCCGAGCCAAATTGAAAGACTTATGACTGCTGCCACGAAGCTTGCATAACAGGTATCGCTCAAATAAGCCTTTGCCAATCAAATATCGCTCTACGAGGCGCGAGAATGCATAACGCGGTAATAGGCAGCTTGTATTAAGTATACGCCTCGTTGGACGGTGGTATAAGATGTGCTCAGTAAACATGGAGAAAAATTCAGTGTTTGAATAAGGATATTATTAACTATTATTTTTCTCGGTAAATTAATATATTTTTAGGTAAAATGATTAATTATATTTGTTGTTTAACTTAAGACTTGTACCAATTTCCTATTTAATTAATCCTTAGCTGCAGTTACTTTGTTTTCATTTTGTTAGCCCTTGACAAATTTCCCACAGTGAATCGAGGAAAAAATGGCTAGCTGCCATGAAACAATCGTCGGTGTTGGGGCAACAAGTTAATTGCAATAACAACAACCAGAGGCGCAAATAAAACACGCACCGAGCCATTAAAAATAATGCGAGCTAAAGCACCAGCACCCGTCGTCCGTCGCCGCCTCACCAGAACCTTGAGCACCATCATTTGTCGCACACGAGACGCGTTAATTATGGCCATTGCAGTTGGCCCCGACCGATTCCCACCCACAGCATTCATTAATTACTATGCAAGCTAAGCGCTCGGCAAAAGTTTCGGACAGGGCCCGGGCCTCTCCCCTCGCCCACTTTGACATGCAAGCGCAAAGTGTCAAATTAATTTTTAATCACTGCCACCCCGAGAATGTTGCCAAATAATAGATTTAGATGGGGCGGCCGGGAGTGAGGGCGGGCAGTGCGTGGGCTGTAATTAAAGTTTTTGGCATCTGGTGCCACAGCTTAATGTAAATTGCCACGCAAAAGGTCGGGTAAGCTAAAAGGACGTGTGTGGCCAAGTCATCGGGATATCCTAAAGCTAAAAGTATGAGAAATGAGATAGGAATGTAAGGTATTAATCTGGAGTTTCTTAGGGTATTTCCTTTGTCGATACCTAACATCTAACTTGTTTTCATTTTCCCCCCGACAATTGTTTGACCTGGGCTTAGGCGGCGCTGTCATCGCCCCACACCATCTGCCACAGCATCCTTGTCACTGGCTCTGGGCCATAATAATGCACTTTAATGCTGCACCGAGCATCAGACAGCAATCTATTGACATTTGACACTTGCAAATTAAACGCTCGCAGGCAGCATCGGCATCGGCATCAGCTGGCAGCATTTGGCAGAAGTGGTAGCTGGGCAGGACTGGCTGCACAATTTATTGACACCTTATTTGGGAGCTCACACACTAAATAGCACAACTCGTTTTGCGGTTTGCACATGCAATTTACATGTGTAATTTTTTGGGAGCTGCACCGAGCCGACATGAAAAGTTGCGCCGCCGCCCATCGTCAGTTTCGGGAACCGCAGGACTAGAGAGCAAATGACAGCTGGACGACAACTTCGTTAAACGAACTCTGTTCAAATTCACACTGCAAATATTTAGTTGCAAAGGGAACTATCTTAAATAACTCAAAATCTGTTATATCTTTTAAAGACAAAAAAACTGGATTACTTTTACAATTTTTATAATTTATTTTACTTCCTTGCAATACTCTTTCAGTATTTTATATTTAATATACTAACGCTTTAATTTAAAATTCCATTATAATCCATTAAAACTACATCCTTTTGGCCAGTGCACCTAGTCTGTGGCAGTTAGAGTGCAATGCATGGACCCTTTTGCTACTGGACATAATCGATTTACTGTTGTCAGGTTTGTGGGACTCCATTGTACGCATTTCATCAAAAGGACGAACCAGGGATCGGACCCACTATAGTGGAGAACACTTCTCCGGCTTGTATAACCAGCTCCAATGAATTATAATTAATGATTGCGGCTTGAGCGGCGGCTTAGCATTTGAAATTTATTGCGGGGCCACTTGGAAATTGCTTGGGCACAATAAATTTAAATTAGTAGCCGGGCAAAGGCAAATACGCACAATAAATAACTAGGCAAGGTCACTCTAGATCCATCGTCGGCCCATTTGAATTTAGTGGGAAATTTAATATTTTTATTGCCACTCATTACTGCTCCTGATTATTATTGATGCCCGGTGGCCATGGTTCGGTGGCCCCTGGCCCAGGATTTTTCGCAGCCTTTCAGCAGGGCTCATTTCCGCTCAAAGCCGAACGAACACACAACTTTCATCATTAACATATTTACAGTCTATTAATTTGCCAAGAGCGTGTTGTAGTCGCCATTCCGCCGGCACTGCAGTCTCAAGTCGTCATCAGTATAAACATTCACATCAACGTCAGACCGCCATCGGGCCATTGCCGCTGGTTAGTTCACTCTCTGGGCACATAATTAGAAAGTTTTGCACTTAAATGCAAGTTGAGCATGCGGGCCACTCAAATGAAAGCATTAAGCCAAAGTGCAAGCCAAGCACACATTTGAAAATTGTGCTCTAATAGCTGTGTGTGAGCCGGCAAGGGAAATGGCAATGGAACTGCCACTGGAGCTGCGACGACGACGGCGACTGCAACTGAAACTGGAACTGGGTCGGTCTTCCGGCGGAGATCCCTTCCAGTTATTAGCGTATCTGTAATTGACTACAAGGATCAGGGAATCAAGACCACAGAGAACTCGACAAGGCCTTCAAATCAAAGGTTATGAATAAAATAAAATTTCTTAGAAACATATTCTGTATAAACGTGATTTTGGTTTGCTTATTTGTACATTTAATACTCTGAGACTTAAATAAATAAATTATTTTACGGTCAATTCCCCAATTAATAATTATTTCATGTTGAACGAATTAAAAACTAGAATAAATGCATTTAAATTGCAAATAGTTGTGCCTAAATCTTGCACGTGTTAATTTTATTTTAAAATAAAAACAGATTAATTCCCGATCGCCTTTAGCTGAGCTCTTAATTCGTTATTCATTTTTGCCATTGCCCTTGGGCAAATACCAAATTCAGCAAATATGTTTTGTGGCCGGCATTTAGTTAGTATTTGGAGGGGAAAATTAAAAACATTTTCAATAGTTGAACTAACTGGATCTGGGCGAGTGGTTCGCCTCATTCTGACCACTTGGTTCGGGAAATTTACCGTTATGCATTTGGGCATTAAATTGCTGATAAATACACGAAATTGTATGTCATTAAAAATTAATTAAGAGCAAAATATACAAACGCATACAATCCATGTGCACCGCGACCACCAAACAAAGTAAACTCAATTTATTTTTATTAAATAAAATGTCAAATGGCAATGAAAAGTACTCCCACCCAGACCCAGCAATCGCAGTTTTCATACACCAAGAAATAAATATGCATAAAAATTCATTTAACACTTGGCCACTCTCAAATTTGATACGGTAAACTGAACTGGAAAAACGCTTAAGAGAGTCCCAGCTCAGAGTTGTCATTGATATTCATGAGCCCGGGGCGTTTGAACTTGACAGTGATTAAGATTTGGCTGGAACCTGCCCTCCCTCCGGCCGAGGGGCTGAGGAAAGGCTTCTGGCATTTGCTTTACAAATGTAAATTAGACCGCCATTTTTTTGCTTTTCGGCCAGATATTTTAATTTAGTCTGTAAAAATGACACGGCCGCAAACAAAAAGCGCCCGGCGAACGGCAGGAGGGCAAGCTGCCATCTGGAGCAGCGTTTGCCTTTTGTTTTCCGTAAGCGTTACCATCTTGCCAGTGTCCCTTTTCTTTGCACTACCCTTTCAAGGGATGTCCTTGTTTTCTAGCCAGTCTAGTAGAGATTCTTCGGTAATTCTTCGGCAAAATTAAAATTTGAGAACACTTTTCAGCATATTTTAAAATTTAACCTACCAGTTTCATATTTCATTCAGATTTTCAGATACTATAACTTAATATCTTTGATATTTCGTGGTAATCCACACTTAAAAATGTTGTGAATGTTTTTTCCCCGAAGAAAGAATATATTGCGGGAATATAAAAGAGGTTGTTAAAGACACGGAGAATAAGCCTCAAAAATAAAATAATGATTCGATCCAGAGAGTGATTAACCTGAAAAAATGTATCTACAAGGGTATTTAAATATCCAGACTACAGTGTATTTTTTCTCAATTTTTTTTTTACATTTTTCGGCGTTGATTTCGCCAGTCAAAAGCGCGGTTACATCAAAAGGGTTGGCCCACGCGCTCAATGCGAGCCGCAGCTATGGAAATTTTTGTCCGCGGTCCTCGGCGGTCCGACCTCCTGTCGAATTTCTATGCTAAAATGTCAGGCAAAAAGCGGAATGAAACCAAATAAATGCAAACGATGTCAATTTAATGGCTGCTGTTGCTGTTGCGGCTGCTGCTCCTGTTTTTAAGCTTTGTAATGTGTAATGTCTTTTTGAAAATCATGACCCAAACTCACTCTCCCTATAAACTTTTTTATCAGAGTTTTGCAGCTAGCCAGCTGGCTGGCTCGCTGCTGGCTCTGCTCCCAAAAAATGGAGAGAGAAGAAAAATACTCGCAGGAGAAAAGTTGCCACTGCATCGGACAGGGCAAAAGTAAACTTTAATTATAGCTGGCCAGAAATTTTCTAATGAATGCCTCCCGCCAGAAAATCCAGCTCGCCCCGCTGCGTTTTCTATTTGCTCACTTCCACTACTCGCATTATTTATTTTTATTTTGCAAGCTCTCCAGCGCCCTCCTGTGTCCTCCGCTCGTCCTGCCTTATTAAAACTTTCTGTCAACTTCTTTCTTTTCGGGCTTTAAGCCCTCCGCTCATCTGTTGCCATGGCTATATGCCCTGGATCCGACTCGGAGTTGTATGTGCCGAAATTTATTCGGCTTTGCATGACAACGAACAAGTTGGAAATTTAATTAGATCTAAATGCTGGGCGGCGGACTTTCTAATGTGCCGCGATAACTTGGCTTGTGCGGCTTCTATTGCTCCCAGCTCCCATGTATTTCATTGCAATTTGTCCTAAGATGCTATTTTTTCGGCGCCAGAACAAGCCAGGCCAGGGTCCGGCCAGAAAATGTTTAATTAAAAGTTTCTTGCTGCCAGTTGAGAGCAAAACTAAGGAACGGTTGAAAGACGCTGGCCTTGTTTTCATTTTTATTTTTCCTGCCGCGCTTTCAGTTTCGCTTTCCCTTTAAACATTTCCATGCGAGCATCGAAAAATGTTTTCATTAATTAAACGCTTGGCAACTCGGCTATCGGTTGACTAATATTATTATTAAATGCCTTCCCATTGGCTTTTGTCCGCCTTTCGGCCTTTGTTGTGACGTGGGCGAGGGGAGGGCCGGCAGCCATTCAAGTTGAAAGTTCCCCAATTGTAATTAAATAAATACGCAGCGCTCAATGGCCGAACATGGCTTTCAATATGCATTATAATTATGCCTACTTAAGGTCACATCAAAGTCAGGGCGCTAAGATGTTGCGCATAACAATGTGCCTGCCAAAGTGATTTTAATTAACAAATTAGCAATTAATAATAGACCGAGCAGCCGTTGCTCGAATAGCCGAGTCGCAAACGTAAATAATTTGAATGAGGTCAGATTGAGAAGTTTAGCGAAACTGCCATAAAATAAGGTCTTTGGATAAGGATCCAGTTATTGAACATCCAGTAATTTCGTCTTTTTAGCAACTTAACTAAAAATTGAAGTTCATTTAGTATATTTGCATTTCTGTAGCTGACAGTTAATATCACTCATGACTCTGCAATAAAGGAACTGTTCTCTCTCACAGTTCCTTTCAAACCAATCAATCTGCTTTTTGAAAAAGAAACAGGATGATTTTCTTTGATTGGATTTCCCAGGAAAAGAGAGCAACTCACAGTCACATCAACACTTTTCACTCCCTGTTCGACAGTTGCAGACAAAAGCCTAGAAAAATATTTACTTAAATTTGTTTGCTGTCCAGTCCACAGCCGTCCAATTCCCCAACCCCCGGAAGAGTGCTGCAAAATTTCAGTTGGCAATTAAAACGCAAAGCGAACGCCACTTGAAGTCTCTGTGAAACCAATCAAAAAATACCATATCAGTGCCGACCTGGGAGAAGGGTTTGCGGTGCTGGCTGGGGGCTGGGATTTTTCAAACACTGATAATGGCAAAAGTTCAGGCACCAGGCACCAGCAGTGTGTGTGTGTGCGATACAACTGAGGTAAAACCAAAAGCAGACTGGCCACAGTGGCAACTTTTTTGTCTTTTTCCGAGCCCAGGGGTTGACACCCATTTGAGCTTCGTTTTAGAATATTCCGCAAACAGGGCCCGGACCCCGTTGACGAAAGCGAAACCGATTGGTTGGAGCCAAAGGAAGCACACTGAGAGAAAGCCTTTCAAATTGAGATTATTCTGCTCGAAAGGGTTGACCAGAAGGCTTGCGATCGCGGGCTAGATTACACATTTTGTTGACCCTTCTTTGACCTCAAGGTTTGCTAAGTGATCTTCGGTTAATAGGTAATTCTCGCGGTGTGGGGGTGAGTGCCTGGGAGACGGGCACACAAACAAATTAGCAAAAGGAGCAACCCAAAAAGAAAACAAGCACAAATAGACCTCTGTGGGCGAAATGTCCGACCGTCTCCGGTGCTATTTTTTTGCTGCTTCCCAATTTTTTTTCTGTCTTTTTGTTGGTCTGCTTTTGTTTTTGCCTGGGGGCGGAGTTGGAGGCTGCTGCAAATGTGCCAAAGTTAATTAAGATCGAAATCAATATTGGCCCTTTAGCTAAAAGCATCAAACAATCCCAGCATGCCCGGTCCGGCCTTTCCATGCCATTCCATTCCACTTCTAATGCGCCCCGTGGGCGTCACGAAATCAGCAAAATGTGTCAAAGTGTGGCAAAAGCAAAAGTTCCGAATTCACTCGAACCGAAGACCGGGCCGGACCGGACTGGACAGACTAGCAAAATAATTTAAGATATTTTGTGTTTTGCTAATCCGAATTGCCCGTAACTTGGCCATGGTTAACACACAGCCGCATCTTTGATTTGGTGTCTGGTCCGGAGAGTAAAGTGTGTAATTTAATTTGCCTAAACTTGGATACTTTCATGTTGGCCGGCCAAATGGAATGTCTCTTTTATGCCCAGCTCCCCCGCCACAGTAATGTAACGAGGGCGAGGAGCTGTAGCTGAAAGTGCGAAGCCAGCACCCGAATTCCCGGGCGAAACTATGCCAGCAAATGGAACAGAATGGACCGAAATGAAATCTGTGTCACTGCCAAAGTTTCCTTTTGTGAGTGCAGCATAAAGAAATAGTTCAAAAGATTCATTACAAGTGGAATCAAACTAATATTAACTGGTTGCCTGCTCCGACTTCTGGCCCATACAAAGAAGCGAAGGAAAAAACCCAGAGAAATGGCTGATACTTGCGGCCGGGGCAATCCGTTCTGGTCTATATTAAGTGATATATATTGACCTTTAGCTCGTGCAGGAAGTTTGACCTGAGATGAATTCTCAATAAACTTATGCTGAAGTATAGGACAATCTATATAAAATGGTATTCAATAATCTCTTCAAAAATTCATGATAGCGGTTACCTTATTTGTAATAAATAGTAGCTCATTTTGATGTTAAAACCCTTGAAGTTACAAGTAAATAAACCATTGAACAAACCACTCTGAAATCCCAATTAAGGCTTCCCTATCGAGTCGCGCTCTTATCTCGACCAGCACAAATTCCCACACTGATCCACTCGAATAACCATAAATTAATGCCATAACATGTGTAAAATCTGTAAAATCTACTTACTAAATGCACATAAATCGGCGATTTGTTGCGGTTTCCAGTGAGTGGAAATAAAAAACGAGAACGAAAACGAGCGCGCTGGAAAGAAACGCAAATTAACATAATCCCGGTGATAATTGAAAAACACATTTGCGGCCATGTTACACTTTTTTGAACAACAAACAAACAGTTGCTGGTTATTGAGTATCAACGATTTGGCGTGTCTGGTATTGCAATTTAATCGCCACTGAGCTGCGGCATTACGTTTTGGCCAACACACACAGCGATAAGCTCTGGCCAACAAACTTGCCTTTGTGCCGGGTAAGAGATAAGCTACTGCCAGCATTATTTCGTGGCATCATTTACAATGCGGCAGCAGGTGCTGCACCTCGTCTTCAGTGCGCTCTAATGCACCTCTAGAGTCGAAATTAATTGCCAAGCTTCTGAAGCTTAAAGATGTCAGTGGAAATTCCAACAAAAAGTATACATTTTTCTATTAGAATCGCGTATTATATTTTTAGTGTTTAAAATATCTTTAATTAACTGATGATATCCACACAGTGCTGTGCCTTAAGGTCAATATAATTGGGGCAGGTGGCTCAAGTCCATAAGATGCCGAATGGACAGGCCAAGTACGACTTTAGCTTTTGGCTCCACAGTTCGGTCGCGCAGAGTGAACGAAATAAAATTAAAAGTTTGTGTGTGCACTTGCGCCTCCTTTCACCCACTTCACCGTCTAAATGCATAAAATCTGATATTTTATGTGGGGCCAAAGTCTGTCCCTGCATCGCCTGGAGTTCAGGTCCAGTTCGGTCCACAATCACTGCGTTGTCGTCGTGTCCCGTGACAATTGCAACCGGAAACGCGCATAAATGTTGGCAACTAACTCGATTTTTTCCGCCCCACGACACTGTTGCTGCTGTAGCTGCTGCTCTAAAATATGGCAGCAACATTGTTGCAAGTCGAGGACAATACTCTTGGCGAATTAGGAAATTTTACTTGTAGTTTTGAAGCGAGATCTGTGTTATTATTGAAACTGACAAAAAATAAATTTTGGTTGAAAAACAGGAGCCCAAAATTGAAGGTTACAAAGTGTATTTATTTAGTAATAAATATTTTCATTTTAAATATATAAATTGATATTGAAATTGAAATCCATTTTAAGTTTGTAGAGTATTCCGCTTTCCCTGCTATGACTTATCTAGGAATTGTTTAAGTTTTTGGCAAATCACAGCACGCATTGCAGAGAACACAATTAACGCCTCCGGGGGAGTCGGGAAACCGTTCGTTCAAGACCAGTGCGTGCCCAGACAAACACTTACATATGTATGTTTTATTTTTCATGTTTTGACTTTTGGCCAAGGACAACTGTGCCATTCAGCTCTGGCTCAATTAACGGGCCAGCACGACGGAGGACAAATTTGGGCATAGTAATGTTTCATTTATTTACGGGTTAATTAGGGCCCAACAACGTTACTCATACGCCAGCGAGATCGTAAAAAGGTCATTGAAATTGGGTGCGCTGCACACAGTTCATTAAAATGGCTGAATGGGCATAATTTCCGAATTAAAATTCAAAAGTTTGCCAGGCAAAATAATGAAGCCGCTCCGCAATCTGCTGCCAATAGTCAAAAAGTCATAAATTTCAAATGCAGCAACAACAGTCGAGGCAAAAACGTATGGCCCACACCACCGTTTCCGTCGTCCCTCCTGAAAAGTGTTGAAAGAGCCGAGGCAAGAAATTTGTCGTTTGTCGACTCGGAAAATTACTCCTGAATTTATCCATGCATTGTTGCTACGTAAGGGTGGGGCGAGGGATGGGAGGGGTATGAGGTGCGCTGCCAATAATAATAATAATCATAATGGCAAAAGGCATCGGCAACTTCACGCCGAAAGTGCCAAAAACATTTCAATGATGCTGTGAATGTGAATGCACGGAGAAAAATAGACATGGTTTTATATTATCAGCATCCAAAGTACATTTTGGATTATATTTAAAAGCAATATTTTGAATACTTAGTAAGGAAAATTAAAGAATCTTATTAGATTCCAAGTTAAATAAACTAATTTTCAACATCCAAAGTACGGAAACAATTTTACAATGATATTTCTTATATCAGAAAAAGCTATAAATAAGTCAGCCGCTTTTAGATTGTTTCTTACGACAATTTTACAATTTTGAAAAAATACTTTTCTACAAAATGTATTCCTTTGTATCAAAAACAGAAAATAAATTAAAATCAAGCTTCATTTTGTTCGGTGTGAGACTGCGCCTCTGGCCTTCTGCTCCTTCTGTTGCTGCAATAATTTTCGAATTTTCATTTGCCATTGCGCCTTCGAAACACAGCGCAGATGTTGCCTTCTGACGGTTGGATCGAAGAAAATATAGCCTCCGCGCCTCAGTCCCTCCGCCCCAGTGCCCTCCAATAGGAGTCGCAATCGCAATTCAAACACACCCTCATCCTCGAATCCAATTGAAAAGCGATTTTTCTTTCTTTCCCTTCGCCGGTAAATTATGTGCCAGAAATTGGACGTTTGGGCTCGGTTGGAGCGACTCTTTTCGTATCGAGAGCCTTCCCGCTCGGGGTTCATAATTATGTGGGGTCCGGGTCTCTGGGATAATTTGTTTGTTGTGTAAGTTGGCTTAGGTAAGCAGCGGCTCGCATTGTTGGCCATCCGTCAACAGCTGCAGGGAATTAATTGGGTGTACTTGAGCCGCCCCACCGTTGGCCATGGCCGCTGCTCACCTGTAAGTGTGCCTTTCGAATTAGATAATGGGCCACTCGCATTCCGTTTGGTCTAATAAGGATCGTTTTCACTGGGGGGATATTAAGTTTCATAGGGCTTCCGACACGATTGTCAGCTTGTAACAGAAATGCAAAGCGAGCTCCTGAGCCGAAGGGAATTTAATTTGACTATTATTAGGCTATTTCTAAAATCAAATCTGCAAGGGAATGTTGAACTCCTATTTAGACAATGAGATAAATAGTCCTTTTGTCAAGGGGGAAATATGTGAAAATTTCTACACAAGCAAGTAATTTAGGGCTTGCACTTTAGATTTTCTGGGAAATGTAGGGTTTATAGTAACTAAAAATAAACCAGAGCTAATTTACATTAGTCTTTGGCCAAATACCTAAAAAATTGAATAAATAAATATAATTAAAAAGTTCTTTTCTTCATTCTCTTTCCAATCCATCAAATATATTTCTATAAACCCTACCCAACACTAATCACTCAATTTCGAATGCACTCCTGAAGTAGTTCCAAATCAGTAGCTCCGGCTGTTGATTACTGCATGACCGGGCTAAAACCGGGGAAATAATATATTTTCGTGTGGTAGCCATTTCGAAAAAGAAAAACCGCCAAGAAGTAAACTTAGATCAGCTCAGTCATCAATTAGTTACTTGGCTATTTTTTCGCAGTCAGTGTTTGTTTCTCCTCGCCCAGTGATAGCTCTTTCGGGGCATTCGTCCGCGTCCTCGGCCTTCGGAAAAACACTTTCCATTGTCATATTTATTTTCAATTATAACGCATGCCACTTTGTAATGGTCTTTTATTATTTGCACTGAATATTTTGCTATATTTGTAGAGGGCTTTTCTTTAGCTCCAATGTGAATGTTGTTGTTTTTATTGTTGCCGCTACGGCGTCCTCTTCTTGCCTTTATTACATGCCAAACATTTTTCATATTTTCCGCATTACTTGCATTTATATACAAAGCGTCAGACTGGCTCGCACACACACTCTTGCTCACACACACACACACACACACACACACACACACACACAATGTTATCTTTTCGCTTCCGGCTGAAAGAATTTCTTAGCGCACTCCATCTCCCTTTCACTTCGGCGGAACATCGTGACCACCAAGTTGTCTTGGAAAATGGTCAAAAAATAAATGGATGATTGAATGAAAACCCCGCCAGCTGGCAAGAGCTGGCGAAAAACTCTATACGTTCGGGCAAAAAATGGCCAGCAGAGAAGTCCGAGTCATCCGAGTCTTTAAAGCCAATGGCGGCGACGGCGGCGTCGGCCGCCAATTTCCGGCTCTGCGTTTCGTCTTCACTGCTTTTTCCCCCTCACTTTCCCCGCATACTTTCGCGCCGCATCCTGTACAACCCGTACTTTTGGCAGCCGATGCAACGATGCAGGGCTGCAGCGTCTTGCATTCATTGGCCATAAGCTAGCAATTTGTGTGTGCCCTGCTTAAAGTTCACTCAAAGTTGGTTGGCCCAATTTGGCCGGCACTGGCGGTCCTCTTCAGGTCCAAATCCAGTCGCAGCTAGCTTCTTTATTAAATTCGGAACAGGACGCGGACGAGGACGGGGACGAGGACCAGCGAGGAATCCCAGTCCGAGGTCCAAGAGCCCAGACTTGAAGTCAATTGCCACGCTAAATTTTAGCTGCTCCAATTTCGCGGCGGGTTGCAGAGAGACGAGCCAGTGTCCGCGGCCATTAAAATGCTTGTTTTCGCTGGCCTTATTATTACGTACATATTTCCTTTTGCTCCCTGTCATCTCGTTTCACAGGCACACTCCTCCTCCGCCACCAAGCACTGGAAATAAAATTGTACTCGGCTCACAGAGCGAGAGCTTCAGTGAAGGGTGTCATATTTTCCCCAGAATATTCTAGTTTTTATTTGAATATTTATGCTGGCATATTTTAATATTTCAAGTTCTGGATTCTAAAGAAGAGTATAATTTATAAAATAAGAAATTCAAGTAACGTATACTATTTTATAGCTAATTATATTTGCGTTTGAATTGAAGCTTTAAAGTAGCTCTAATATTTATTTATTTATTTCGCCAATGGAAATCATTGAAATATTCAAATCGTTAAAAAGATTTTGCAATTTTTAATGCATTTAAATATTTATAAGTAACTTATATGTCACTTTTTCCCTTTGTGCACCCAGACAAGAAGTCTGCAACGCGTCTTCGGGGATAATTGAAATTGTTTGCACAATTTTACACTCCAAAGGCTAATGGAGTAGTCGACCAAGTCGACTGACTGGGCGCCTGCCTAACTGAGGCGAGGCCAACCAGCCAACAGCCAACAGCCAGTCAAGCAGATCCAGGACACTGAAAAAGAATTCAATATTTTTCTATTTTCCTTTACATGAAAGAAAGAAATATTTATATTTTGTTATATTATTTATTTATTTAGGATATTATCCTAACATTCTAACTGTTCAAAACTAGCATAAAATAGGGTTTATGTATTAATTGCACTTTAAATATACTTAGCAAATAAATCACGATCTTGTCAGTCAGTCTTAACCTTTTTACCAAAATTAAACAAAGTAGAAAAAAATGTATCATAATGCTAATTTTCGGTGTAACTTCAGCTTGCTAACTGGAGGCCATTCTCTGAGCTGTGAGCTTCGGGACGGAGCAGGCGGAATCTCGAGCACCACAAAGCAAAACGCCAGCGCCAAAGCCACCGCCCGGGGCTGCACCGCCAGAAGTTGCTGCCAATGAAATGTTAAGCAAATTGAATTTCTGCATAACAAATTGCAATGCAGATAATTTGTGTTAGATAACAAAGGAGGGCCGAGCAAGGCCACAAAGTGGGCGAATTAAACAAATTAAATAATACAAACTGGCCAAGGACTTAAGGGATTCTTGAGAAGCTCTCAACTGGTAGCATATTTCGTGGGAAGTTAGCAGAGCCTAAAAGAGGTGGTTGCTTGCTGTTTTCTGATGAAATTTCTATTTTCGAATTGATCAACTTATAAACGGAGTAATCAGCGGAAAAGGTAAGGCCTTCTCATGTTGCTGATAGGCAGTATTCATTTCAAACAAAGCTCCCTCGCTGTATAATTAATCGAAATGGTTAATTAAAGTTGTCGAAACCGGAAACAGATATTCAATAATAGCCTGGACACGCTCTCTTTTCAGTCTGTCATCAGTTGATCGAATCCACTTACAATCGTAATTACAGCTTACATGGACTTGGCCCTGGCCTGAACACGAGCTGGAGCCTGAGCCCTGACAGACATTCCGGCAGCTGGGAGAAGAGAGCAAAAAGAACGCCATTTGCATATTAGAAGTGCTTTTCACACCTCAGCAACACACTCACACCAGCGCAGCGTGGGGGTTTCCCCTTTCATTCCTGCCGTTTATTGTTTGTGTACGCACGCATAACGCCTGCAAATAAAAGAAGAAATTACAGCTCATTAGAAAATGAAACAAAAATGCAAATAAAACGAATGCCGAGCTGCGGGGGATGGGACCGAATGGAGAAGGCAAGAAGAGCAGTAAAAGCAAACAGCGGGAGGGCAACCAGAAAGGATTCAGCCAACCCAGAAGCATCAACATGACACTTGGAAAAATGTTTCTAGGTAACTAACTCAACTTTTTTTAAGGACTGCATTAACTATAAATAGCTTATAAAGCATAATTTGTTTATAAAAAATGTTCAAATGCAAAGCATTTACTATTAACAAGAATATAGTATTTAAATACAGTTTACAAACCCAAGATTTCCAGGACTGCTTCCTTTTTTTTTTTCTTTGTGCATTAGCAAAAGAAGTAACGGCAACAACAGGATATGCCAAGGCAGACGACGAGTGAAAAATGTAAATAAAATATTGCACGGGAAGGAGGCGGAGCATGGTAAGGGTGAAGTGGGGTGAAGGATACCCAGGAACACAGGACCACTTGAACACGTTGTCAAGAAGTGTGGCTTGGTGTTTGCATACACAGACGCCCCGACAATATGTATGTGTGTCTGCCAGGACGAGAGCAAGAGGAAGCAGCAGCAGCAGCAGGAGGCGAAGAGAAAGCAGCGAAGCTACATCAGCCAGGACACATTATGCGTCGTTTAAATAGTAATAAATCTTGCATAAAAGCACGCGTCCAGCAACAATGGGAGCGCTGAAGGACAGACCACTTGACTGCAACTTTAATGTGGAAAATCAGTTGGCTAACGAGAATGCGGACGGACAGCGAGAACGACATTAGGGGGATATATTTGCAACGCTAATTTAGCAGAAAGTTTAGCAAGCCTTACATTGCAGTTAAAAAAAAAGAGAGAGCATTCAAGGGTAAGAGAATATGGTTCTTATTTCCTAGCTAACATTATTTATAATATGTTAATATTTCTAAACCTCTCATTGGTCAATTATTTTTCTTGTTTCATTTTATTAGAATTTTTTTTTTAACATTTTAGTTAATTTTCTTGAAGTGCGTAAATTGTGGCACAGTTCATCAAGCCATCGGCTGCGCCCCATTAAGACTTGGGCGTAAAATGAAGTTGACCAAAGTCATCGGCGAGTCAAATTGAATTTGCCCCAAGGCGCCGTTGCTGGCATCAATATTGACTCAAAGGGGATCAGCGCTAAATGCTGCACGCAACGTCAACGCCATCCATCTTACTTAATGTCAGATGCAGTGCCACCCCGCTGCTCCAAGGGAGACGGCATCCGCATCCTCGGCAGCGGGAGCAGGAACAGAAGCTAGAGCAGGAGCAGGAGCAGCAGCAGGAAAAAGGGACTGGTGGAACGTCAGCACTTTCCTCATTATACGATGACAAAACAACAACTATTAAGAGGAGCAGAAAGAAAGGCCGAGAGCAGCAGGAGCAGCAAAAGCAGCGGCCACACTTTTATGATTTGCTAACGACATGAGCTGCGCTGTTCCGGTCCTGTCCTGGCTGTTTAAAAATCAATTTCAACGCCGCATGCAGCCCCTGCACTCGCTGGATATTCCTTTGCCGGATGCTGGGCGAGCTTGAGCCCACCTTGAAGCCAGCAGCAGCAGCGGGGGGATCCCAGCCCCCTGTTTATATTCCTGTCAGGCAGCGACATACGCCCCGTGTACACACAACAAAAGCCAATAGACGTCAGCATGATGGGAACAGGCTTCAGCAGCCATCACGCAGCATCATCGCCCATCGTCCTACAGCCTTTCAGATGCACTCAAAGAATTGATGAAAACTTTCTGATTTAAGAGGAATCTGTCAGAAGCAAATAGTATAATAGGTAAATAACAATAAAATTGTTCTGAAATTATTATAAACAAATTAGGTTATTAACATTTAACAAGACAAACAGGGTTTAAAAATTATTAAAAACTAAGCTAAGAAGTTATATTCAGGATCATACACTTTTAATTCCATTTAACCACTCTTCCTTTCTTTAGTTACTTTTAAAATATGACATAGTTTTTCCTCAGTGCAGTCCAGAGCAGCTTCAGCCTTTGTTCCCTGCCAGCAGCCGGCATGCGTCAGGTGTGCCATTTTAATAAATTATGCAGCCTGCTAAATGCTTAAACAATTGAATTTTATATTTACATAATATGTAATGTGCTGCGACATCATTATGCAGGCCAGAGCCAGAGCCAGGGCCAGGGCCAGAACCAGAGCCGGAGCCGGTGCCATTCTGGTCTGGGAGCAGCATGTGGCCCATCACCCCCACACTTTATTGAATTATGTTCCGTGCCGAGAGTGGCGGCCAGAAATTTGACACAAATTGCTGCAAGTTTGGCCCAAAACTAGATGGCATAGAATGAATTCACCCACCCCCTCTGGCCCATTCTGTTTCTGGTCTGCTGAGCGGCAAATTTAATTTGACATATGAGGAGGTTGGGGTAAACTTTATTAATTACTTTAATATGGATGACGCGCCCAGATCACTTCCCAGGGGAAAAATTGTCAAATAAAAGTGATGATCTGCCCCTTGGGACAATAACTTGAATTTAAAGGTTTCTGAACCTACTTTTATTAACCAAGAAATTAAAGTACTTTTTATATATTTGGTTACAAGTGTGTTGCCAAGACTGCCACCATAACTCTTAGGTATTCGTAAAAAAGAGTCAAGAACTATACGCAGAGTTTAATTGATCCATTTTTCAGACCCCCTAGAGTAAATTTGTAAAAAAAAACCAGCAAAATTAAATCATGGGTAGAGAGCGTTTGAGATATTTTATTACCGACCCCAACTCGTATAGTTTATATTGCCCGCATATTCGTTTATACATACATATAACTTTTGCGAAATTTCAGGCGCTTCGTTTTATGTTACGCATACGCCACGTGGGCCAGCACGTAGGCTGTGCCCCGAACACACACACACACACACACCCATAAGCCCAAGTGCCTAATTACGAACATGTGTCGGTGGGTCCGGGGGAGGACAAGTGACGGTTCGGTACGAAACGGTGGTATGTGAGGCGTCTAATCAAAACTTTTATTTGCATGAAATTAAATTCAAGCAATTGCACTTAATTTGCCAAACAGGCAGCTATGGTAAATAAACAGACACCGTGGGCCACGGCAACCAATTGGCGGGCAAGACGACTGCAGGGAATGGCTGGGTATCCTGGGGGTGTGAGCGGGGAAAACCGAAATTAAAAATCAAGCAAGCGTTGGCAAGAGGAGCTACGTCGACGGCGGTGGCAGCGGGGCCCAGATGGCGCTCGATGAAATGCGGGAACAGAGCTGAAATTATGAGCATGCCGGGGAAATCCAAGACGGCGCCTTTCCCTGGCTTCCTTGGATCTTCGAATGGGCGTGGCTTTCGCAGTCGCAATCGCCTTCGTTTGAAGTGCCTGAGGAAGCAGACCCAAAGCACACGAAGACTCGCATGGATACACTGGGCGATAAGGAGTTGTAAAATGTTGTAAAATTTACTATTACAACTTGAATAAATTATATATTTATATTCTGTGTAAAGTAGCCAAAGCGAATTAGTTTACCCTTAATTCTTCCTCCACTTAAAAAGCTCAGAAATAAAATGTTTAATAGTTAACTTTTAACTTGTTTGGTACAAAAATATAATATAAGCTTCAAGAAATATTTATCATTTTAAAACTGCTTTCCTACAGATTTTCTCTAATAGTTAAGGACAAGGTTTTTATTTTAAACTATTTTTTTGTTTGCAGTGCATCCACTCACCCCAGACGCCCATAAATAAAGTATTTGATGTGCATGAAGTTAATGTCTTATTATGCCCAAGTTGTCAAAAACAAGCGACCCAGCCTGGCTGTTAGTTAAGGCGTGCTTAATGTGCGTGCGGGCGGCTAAAAGGGGGCGGCTCGGTCAGGGGCGTGGGCGCGGATTTTATGAACTTGAGCTTTGAGCCCGGAGCCCAAAACCCGACGCTCCAGTTTCTCGGGCTCGAGTTTTGATTTGGCCTAAGTACATCAGCCGGCGCCGCCTGTTTAATGATAACAAACTCAACACAAGTGATAACGCGTCAAATTACCAAAAGCATCGTACATGTGTGTGTTGGTGCAGGTTGCGGGGTGGAGAAGGAGTTGGAGTTGCGGGTGGTGTCGCGGGTGTTGTAAATACAATCAATGAATTTCAACTGGTTGTCCTGGCTCTTTTCCCGACCCTCATCCATTTCCATGACTCTCGTCTCGCTCTCTCGCCGGCAATTGTCGGATCCATGTGTGTGCCTGTGCATCTGGCAAAACGAAATTAGGCAAATTTAATGAATTTATGCTGGTGGCATCCCCTTTGTAATCCGAGTGCGCGCAGAGCGAAGTAAGTGACCTGCTTGGCTCTCGGTTAAGTGGCCTTGCTCGAGCTCCTCGGAGTTCGGGAGGGGTTTTGCCAATCACTGGAAGAAAATTTGGGCACAATCGTGATATCTCTTAAAATAACATGTTTATTCAGTTTGCAACGCAGTGAAAAAATGATTTCCGGCACTATAAACAATATATATTTTTAATCGACATCAAAAGCCGGGTAGACTTAATCATGTTCGTTGATTTCTTAAATTACTCTTAATGTTTTTATAAATTTTATAAAATAAACAATAAAGATCTCTAACTATTGGTAGCCGAAGTTTGTATACTTTTGCACTGTACCGAATCGAAACGATCATAACTTAACCTAAAATGCATTAATTTCGATTCGGAAAACTTTTTTGTGCTAGTTTTTAAGAGCTTAACAAATCAGCAAACTAAATTTAAAATATTAAAAAATTCAATTTTTGAACGATTTCTGAAAATTTTAACAAAAATTTTACCTTATCAAATTTTGAAAAAAATGTCTAAAAAATTTGTTTCCACCGAACATGAGAACATGACTACAACGATTCGGCTGTTCACGGTGATCAAGAATATATATGATTTATGGGGTCGGAAATGACTCCTTCACAGGGTAGTAAGCTTTTGACTGAAAATGTAATACCCTGCAAAGGTTCAAAAATATCTAAATATTTTTATTTTTAAATCGATTTCCATATTTATTAATCCAGTAAAAACTCACAGAAATTGATTCCAAATTGAACCTAATACCTTTTTTGTTTACTTACGATCGACTTCAACTTCGAACGAAGCTTCCTTTTTTGTTAATTATTATTTTAAAAAATTTAATTTTATTTAATTTAAATATTTTTACTCAAGTGTATGCTAGTGGATAAGAATGAAATAAGCTAGAACGCCATACTCTGCGCCCCCTAATGTGGAGTACGGAATGTGGCGTATGCCGTATGGCGATGGCAATGGAAATGAAGAGGCAGAAGTGGATGCAGCGAGGTGTACGGATACGAACTGGAGGCAATTTGCCGGCAGTTGCGAATGCGATGAGTGCGTGGAGTAAATGTTCTGTGGCTGCTTAATGCCTCACTCGGGGCCATCATCTTGGGGCGGGGGATGGGATTAATCCTAGCCTTAAATTATAACCAGAAATTACGAAATACGAAAATACATTCAGGGTAAAACAAATTTCCGGAGTGCATCTTAGTCCAAGTGTGGCTCGGATACCTTTTACCACCTGTGGATGCTTTCACAAGTAAAGAAAGGAGCGCATATACTGCAAGTATTAATGGATAAAGGTACAAAACGAAGTTCCTGGCCTTAAAATAACCCGCTCCCACAGCTCAATTACAGACTTATAAGAGTAAGTATCCTTGTATATATTTATTTAAAAGGGAGAACATTTTCTAAGGACTCTGTCAGGACAAACTTTTGACTCACCAGACTTGATAACCATTTTCCTTCGAGTTTCTTCGGTTTTACATATCGCCCAATCAAAGCGACAGACGCTTCTTCCACTGCCGCCCTCTAAACGCATTGCCCAATTTAAGCAATTTAACAAATGACTTCCTTCTCGGCTCCACCGCAACCACAGGAACGCGATGTCCCATCAGCCACCAAATCGCAGGGCCACCAATCCGACCGCATTCACGTCCCCAGAAGCGTCATTATCGTGCCCCAAGAATCGCCATGGAACCAACACTCTGGCCATCGTCGAATGGAGCAAGTAGTGGGGAATGGGCGTAAGAACCAAACTAACTTGTCATAAGGAGTGAGCCATGAAAGGAGAGTCGCGGGGATAAGGTTAGAATAGAACTCGAGGCACGGAGCAGGCCGTCGGCAGGGAATTGGCTTCATTGCGTCTAAATGTGGTGTCAAAAAACACGGACACGGCAAACTGCCTGCCTTACGAGGGTTTTCTTCAACTATCGATTGCAAGGCTCTTTTGCTACAATTAGGGACAGCTTAAAGAACTTTAAAGTAAGATATTTAATTACATAATATAAACCAGGGGTGCCCAAACGTTGCTTATGGCAGAGCAACTCATCAATACACATACATATGTACATACATACATATGTAAATGAAAACACAAAAACGTTTTTTTTTATTACTTCAAATTTCTGCACTGAAAAAAATGAAAGCATATTCAAGTTAAGATATCAAAAGGAAAAAATTAAACTTCCTTTTATTTACTAATACGTTAAAGCAAACAATGCATTGGGGCTCACAAAAGCCATATTTCCAAAAAAAGAAATTAGTTTCTGCAATATCAAACATCTTGCCTGCAACGCAAAATACAACTGATTTTTCGCGATGTACATT